>VDFB02337939.1:0-34281 GCA_007258455.2 Sequoia sempervirens
ATAATATTATATATTATAATATAATATTATATTATTATAATATAATATATTTAATATTATACAATATTGTATAATATATTTAATAATATCTATTATAAAATATTATATTATAATATATTTAATAATATCTATTTATTTAATTTCGTACCCTAATGGCCGGGCATAGTGGGTGGGCAAATCTTGGCCATAATTTTCAGACTCCCCCATAATTTTTAGACTCCCCACCATAATTTTCATTTTAATAAACACACTGAATGTTGAATGGGGGTTGGGAAAGCCATTGTTCTCAGGGATTCTAAAACTCTCGTCAAAACCTTATTTCTAGGTTGCAGCTCACCAAATCAAAGAAGTGAAAGGTCAAAACCAACAAGGAAGAGTTTGGAGGAGCCAAAACCAATAGCAGTGTGGAAATCAACAAAATCTGTAGGTAAAGGATGCCTTAATGTTAAAACCTAAATGCACTCAGTATTAGGATCTTGGCCATAATTTTCAAGGATAGTCCATAACAAACACATCTCAAACCATGCCATGCTTATTCATAGCAAAGTATATCTGTTAGTTTTAATCATTGCGCCAACAGAAAGAATTATTTCAAACTAAACCAAATGATTAGATTAGATTGCATCGATTCATGAATCAACTATTATTAGTTTGAACTAGTTTGAATCAACTAAGGGTGAGAGGGGCCTCTCAACTACTATCAGTATTTGCTATTGAGGTAGGTCATTCATCCATTTTTTGATTCATAATGGGTGGGCTGACAGGGTAGCCCAACCGTTGAATATTGAGTAGTAGTTTAGTAGTAGAGGCAGGACCACCCAATTCGTAATTCATGTTGATTAGCCGAGTACAAGAACCAATGGGTACTTGAGCTTATTTTGAAGCAACTGAGGATTTCCCTCCCCAACAAGGACTTGACCAACGATAGAGGGCCTTTAGGGATTAGGGTGGCATATCATTTTTTTTCCATACACTTCACTTGGATCTGTTATTATGCTACCAGTTAATTGATCCTCTCCCAGACAGGAAACAATGATTCACAAATCTTATTCATGTCCGAAACAAGTTTAGTTAAAGGGTCATTTCAACATGTTGGAACACTGACTACAAGTTTTTCTATTTAGGTACCCAAAGTAAAACTATTTTTCAATGTCATAGTTTGTTTTGAAGGAAAAGGCCCTCGTCTGATGCCGCCTGTAGCCTCATAAGAGCTATTCTATTGCTCCACTGTCAATTGATATGTCTCATAGGTCTTGGAATTGTGGTTTTTGTTTGAACTTCCTTTTGTATCAAGTTTTGTGTTCCAATAAGCATTATAAACTTGTATAAGACATCTCTTCCCACCTTATAAAAATCCCATTCTTTTTTGGATGAACTTGAGCTTGTGGCTCAATTAGATGTACTGTTGTGTAGTTGATACCTTAATTATATTTATCCCCTCAATCCGCCAACTTGTGGCTCCCTCAGATCCATCCATGAACTTTAGAACAGTGTATAGTTGGGTAATGATGTTATTGAGGGTTGATAAGTTGACCTAGATTATCAAGAACTGAAAACACAAAGGTAATTAAGATCTTACTAGAATAATAATATTGGGACAATCTTTATCTGCAGATAAACATATTGAGTTCAAATCCATTACTTCTAGAATGTATCTTCGGATAATGCATAGTTTTTCTAGAGCAGCAAACACACTGTACATTTGGATTGATGCTTTGATGTAAAGCTGTTGAGTGGGTTTATATTTCTCCAATTTGGGATGAACTGCTGTACAGAAAAAAGATAAAATTCTTTAACCAAACATGTTAAGGAAAAATTCACTATACTATTTCTCCTGTGTTATACATGGAAGTTAGCAAAATTTTGTTTAAAATGGAAATAATTTTGAAAGTATCATACATTTTTGTTTGTCTTGTGGTCAGTAGCAAAGGTTGGTTGTCTTTGTATCACAATCTCTTGACCATGAAGATCTAAAATGCATTTCATATAGTAAAAATGCACCCTATTCACCACAAAAAAAAACTAACATCTTCATACCAATCTTTGTTATTTTGTTGGATGTGGAGGTACAAGAGCATGTTTTTTGGGAAGGTCCATTGAGATAAGCTTCTCCAAAAGTAAAGAAGGTTTGGGTTTTGGATGTCAATCCCCTTTGATGTTTGTGACTAAAGTGATAGCTATACCACCCAAACATCTCCGTGTCATTGGCTTTCCTTTACATATTAGAGTTTCCCGAACAACAATACAATCACTGGGTGTCTGCTCTAGGGAAACTTCTCAAACTATGCAAATTTTTACTCCATTTCCTTTTCCATTTTTAATCTTTGGTATGATATATACATGATTTTTTGATATTTCAAGGTAGATGCTAGCTAGTTATTGGAAAAATTTGACTGTTGTAAAATACTAGCTGGTTTTGTGTATTTTTGGTATTTACGAATGCTTTGAGCAGGAGATAATTTATTTTCATTTTAGAAATTTATAGTATCCAAACATTCTAGTCCACAGGTGTTTCCTAATGTTGTCAATTATAACGTTAGTAATTGGAAATAAGAAAATGGAAAATGACTTAAATGTTACATTTATTGACCATAGATGGTACAAAGTGCATCATTTGAGTTTCATTGGCTACTATTGAGTGGCCTTTCTTTCAACAGTATGAAAATTTTGCATCCATCTATTCTACTCTTAATTGACACTAAGAACTATGCATATATTGAGGAATTGAGCCTCTTAGAGATTATCCCTGTGTCAAAAAATGCTTTGTTTAGGAAAACTATAAGTCTTAATGTTATCTAAAGTTCTCTAGTTGAGTATTGCCTCAAATATCTTCATTGTTTCTGACAAAATATAGAAACTGTTGTTCTCTATCTCACTCATTTTTATCCACATGCCCTTTTCCATGAGTTTGTGTTATTGCTCAGAGTCTCTGTCATTGTGAGACCATATGATAAGAACTTTACCAATTTTCTTCTTCTTTATAAGAAAAATTGCAAGGATAATGTGTTCAGTAAACTGTAAACCACCATTCTGTGTGTGTAATGAAATATTTGAAAAAATTGTCTACTTGTCTTTTTTATTTAGTATTAATTGTATGATTCATGAATTTTGTTGTAGTAAGATTATACTTCCTTTGACATATGATTGATAAAACTTAAAAGTTTAAATTATTTTCAGTCACTTTTTTTGGGTAGAAATATGGGTCCATTACTTAGAAAGGTTTTTTAAGTTTAATGGGAGTGCACATATCACAAGGGAATCCAAGGCCTTTGGAAATGCACCTTCACCAAGCCTTCACATCTTGCACATGAATCTGGTTCGTTTCCCCCAAAAGGTGCATTTCTCCCATGCACCAATGTTGAAGCCTAATGGGAAAAGGGATCTAATCTTTTCTTTTTACTAAAAACCAAGAAAAAACAAAAATATAGTAATAAACACAACCCTATGCCTTGAACTAATTAAGAATTTTAGATTGATCAAGGTAACTGTCCTGGACAGGATGCCAAGGGGCCTGAATCTAGATATAGACCTATTGATGTGACTCCTAAGTAAAGAATAGAAGATTTGGGGTTTAGTTAGCCACAAACAATAGAGTGCATATAAATGTGGTAGGGTTAGCTAAAGAAATGTGCCTATCAAATGGAGTGTCAATGATGTTATATAAGGACACCAATGCTCTTGTCAACCCTATTATTAAGGGAATATGATAGATTGTGAGATCTTCAAGGGGCATTCTAGTTATGAAAATCCATGATGAAGAGGTTTGGCTTATAGAAGAATTGATTTTGAAGATGTATTGGTACACAAAAAGGGTTTACATATAGATGCCACAAAAAATGAAAGACATACCACATAAAATTCTTCATCAACACAAAATTTTAATTCAAGTTTTGGGAAAATGATATAAAATAGAGCTTGAAAAAGTTTCTTCGCTTCATATAAAACATTCTAGTAGTAGTTTCTCATCATTCTTTTGTGATTCTTTTGTTATTGGAAACCTGTCACAGATGCAACACTTGAACATAGAAGACTGTAGAGGTTTAAATAACCTTCTTGATTCCATTGGCAACTTGTCACATTTGCAGCACTTGAAAATAGAAAGTTGCAAAGGTTTAAATAACCTCCCCAATTCCATTGTCAACCTCTCACAACTGCAACACTTGAATATAATAGGAAGTTTTAAAGGTTTAAATAAACTCCTTGATTCTATTGACAATCTATTGTAGCTGCTGCATTCAAAACTAAAATATTGTCATGGGTTAAATAACCTCCTTGATTCCATTGGAAACCTATCACAACTACAACCTTGAACATAAAAGGGTGTGAACATTTAAATAACCTTCCTGATTCCATTGGCAACCTCTCACAACTGTAGCACTTGAACATGGTAGAGTCTATAGATTTAAATAGCCTCCCTCATTCCATTGGAAACCTATCACAGTTGTAGCACTTGAACATAGAAATGTGCAAAAATTTAAATAACCCCCTTGATTCTATTGGAAACATGTCACAACTGCAACACTTGAACATAGAAGATTGTAGAGGTTTAAATAACCTTCCTGATTCCATTGGCAACCTGTCACATCTGCAACACTTGAAAATAGAAAGTTGCAGAGGTTTAAATAACCTCCCCAATTCCATTGTCAACCTCTCACAACTGCAACACATGAAAATAATAGGAAGTTTTAAAGGTTTAAATAACCTCCTTGATTCTATTGACAATCTATTGCAACTGCTGCATTCGAAACTAAAATATTGTCATGGTTTAAATAACCTCCTTGATTCCATTGGCAACCTGTCACAGCTGCAACCTTGAACATAGAAGGGTGTGAACGTTTAAATAACCTTCTTGATTCCATTGGCGACCTGTCACAATTGCAACACTTGAACATGGTAGGGTCTATAGATTTAAATAACCTCCCTCATTCCATTGGCAACCTATCACAACTGTAGCACTTGAACATAGAAATGTGTAAAAGTTTAAATAACCCCCCCTGATTCTATTGGCAACCTGTTATAGCTGCAACACTTGAACATAGAAGACTATAGAGGTTTAAATAACCTTCCTGATTCCATTGGAAACCTGTCACATCTGCAACACTTGAAAATAGAAAGTTGTAGAGGTTTAAATAACCTCCCCAATTCCATTGTCAACCTCTCACAATTGCAACACTTGAATATAATAGGAAGTTTTAAAGGTTTAAATAACCTCCTTGATTCTATTGAAAATCTATTGTAGCTGCTGCATTCAAAACTAAAATATTGTTATGGTTTAAATAATCTCCTTGATTCCATTGGAAACCTGTCATAGCTACAACCTTGAACATAGAAGGGTGTGAACGTTTAAATAACCTTCCTGATTCCATTGGCAACCTGTCATAACTGCAACACTAGAACATGGTAGGGTCTATATATTTAAATAGCCTCCCTCATTCCATTGGAAACCAGTCATAGTTGTAGCACTTGAACATAGAAATGTGAAAAAGTTTAAATAACCTCCCTGATTCTATTGGCAACCTATCAGAGCTGCAACACTTGAACATAGAAGACTGTAGAGGTTTAAATAACCTTCCTAATTCCATTGGCAACCTATCACATCTACAACACTTGAAAATAGAAATTTGCAAAGGTTTAAATAACCTCCCCAATTCCATTGTCAACCTCTTGCAGCACTTGAATATAATAGGAAGTTTTAAAGGTTTAAATAACCTCCTTGATTCTATTGACAATCTATTGCAGCTGTTGCATTCGAAACTAAAATATTGTCATGGTTTAAAAAACCTCCGTGATTCCATTGGCAACTTGTCACAGCCGCAACCTTGAACATATATGGGTGTGAATGTTTAAATAACATTCTTGATTCCATTGACAACTTGTCACAACTGCAACACTTGAACATTGTAGGGTCTATAGATTTAAATAGCCTCCCTCATTCCATTGGAAACCTGTCACAACTGTAGCACTTGAACATAGAAATGTGTAAAAGTTTAAATAACCCCCCTGATTCTATTGGCAACCTCTCACAGCTGCAACACTTGAACATAGAAGACTGTAGAGGTTTAAATAACCTTCTTGATTCTATTGGCAACCTGTCACATCTGCAACACTTGAAAATAGAAAGTTACAAAGGTTTAAATAACCTCCCCAATTCCATTGTCAAGCTCTCATAGCTGCAACACTTGAATATAATAGGAAGTTTTAAAGGTTTAAATAACCTCCTTAATTCCATTGGAAACCTGTCACAACTGCAACCTTGAACATAGAAGGCTATGAACATTTAAATAACCTTCCTGATTCCATTGGCAACCTGTCACAACTGCAACACTTGAACATGGTAGGGTATATAGATTTAAATAGCCTCCCTCATTCCATTGGAAACCTGTCACAGCTGTAGCACATGAACATAGAAATGTGCAAAAGTTTAAATAACCCCCATGATTCTATTGGCAACCTATCACAGCTGCAACACTTGAACATAAAAGACTGTAGAGGTTTAAATAACCTTCCTGATTCCATTGGCAACCTATTAAATCCACAATAGTTGAAAATAGAAAGTTGTAGAGGTTTAAATAACCTCCCCAGTTCCATTGTAAACCTCTCAGAGCTACAACACTTGAATATAATAGGAAGTTTTAAAGGTTTAAATAACTTCCTTGATTCTATTGAAAATCTATTGCAACTGCTACATTTGAAACTAAAATATTTTTGTGGTATAAATAACCTCCTTGATTGCATTGGTAACCTATCACAACTGCAACCTTGAACATAGAAGGGTGTGAATGTTTAAATAACCTTCCTGATTCCATTGGCTACCTATCACAACTGCAACACTTGAACATTGTAGGGTCTATAGATTGAAATAGCCTCCCTCATTCCATTGGCAACCTATCACAGCTGTAGCACTTGAACATAGAAATGTGTAAAAGTTTAAATAACCCCCTTGATTCTATTGGCAACCTATCATAGCTGCAACACTTGAACATAGAAGACTGTAGAGGTTTAAATAAGCTTCTTGATTCCATTAGCAACTTTTCACATCTGCAACACTTGAAAATAGAAAGTTGTAGAGGTTTAAATAACCTCCCCAATTCCATTGTCAACCTCTCACAACTGCAACACTTGAATATAATAGGAATTTTTACAGGTTTAAATAACCTCCTCGATTCTATTGACAATCTATTGCAACTACTACATTCAAAAATAGAATTTTGTCATGGTTTAAATAACCTCCTTGATTCCATTGGCAACCTGTCACAGCTGCAACCTTGAACATAGAAGGGTGTGAACGTTTAAATAACCTTCCTGATTCCATTGGAAACGTATCACAACTACAACATTTGAACATGGTAGGGTCTATATATTTAAATAGCCTCCCTCATTCCATTGGAAGCCTGTCACAGTTGTAGCACTTGAACATAGAAATGTGTAAAAGTTTAAATAACCCCCCCTGATTCTATTGGCAACCTGTGACAATTACAACACTTGAACATAGAAGACTGTAGAGGTTTAAATAACATTCTTGATTCCATTGGCAACCTGTCACACCTACAACACTTGAAAATAGAAAGTTGCAGAGGTTTAAATAACCTCCCCAATTCCATTGTCAACCTCTCACAGCTGCAACACTTGAATATAATAGGAAGTTTTAAAGGTTTAAATAACCTCCTTGATTCTATTGAAAATCTATTGTAGCTGCTGAATTCAAAACTAAAATATTGTCATGGTTTAAATAACCTCCTTGATTCCATTGGAAACCTTTCACAGCTGCAACCTTGAACATAGAAGGGTGTGAACGTTTAAGTAACCTTCCTGATTCCATTGGCAACCTGTCACAACTAGAACACTTGAACATGGTAGGGTCTATAGATTTAAATAGCCTCCCTCATCCCATTAGCAACTTGTCACAACTGTAGCACTTGAACATAGAAATGTGTAAAATTTTAAATGACCCCCTTGTTTCTATTGGCAATCTATCACAGTTGCAACACTTGAACATAGAAGACTATAGAGGTTTAAATAACCTTCCTGATTCCATTGGCAACCTGTCACATCTGCAACACTTGAAAATAGAAAGTTAAAGAGGTTTAAATAACCTCCCCAATTCCATTGTCAACCTCTCACAGCTGCAACACTTGAATATAATAGGAATTTTTAAAGGTTTAAATAACCTCCTTGATTCTATTGACAATCTATTGCAGCTGTTGCATTCAAAACTAAAATATTGTCATGGTTTAAATAAACTCCTTGATTCCATTGGCAACCTGTCATAGCTGCAACCTTGAACATAGAAGGGTGTGAATGTTTAAATAACCTTCCTGATTCCATTGGAAACCTGTCACAACTGCAACACTTGAACATGGTAGGGTCTATAGATTTAAATAGACTCCCTCATTCCATTGGCAACCTGTCACAACTGTAGTACTTGAACATAGAAATGTGTAAAAGTTTAAATAACCCCCCTGATTCTATTGGCAACCTACCACAGCTGCAACACATGAACATAGAAGACTGTAGAGGTTTAAATAACCTTCTTGATTCCATTGGCAACCTATCATGTTTGTACCACTTGAATATAGAAAGTTGCAGATGTTTAAATTACCTCCCCAATTCCATTGTCAACCTCTCACAACTGCAACACTTAAATATAATAGGAAGTTTTAAAGGTTTAAATAGCCTCCTTGATTCTATTAACAATCTATTGCAGCTACTACATTCAAAACTAAAATATTGGCATGGTTTAAATAACCTCCTCGATTCCATTGGCAACCTATCACAACTGCAACCTTGAACATAGAAGGGTGTGAACATTTAAATAAACTTCCTAATTCATGTTACCTATTTTTCACTCCAAGCTCAAACAGGTAGAGCTGAATGAAGTTCATCATTTATAGGTACAAAAAATTCTTTTATTTTTGCTGATTGAGTGTTCATTGATCATCATTGAGATCATCTTACATATGAGGCATAGTTTATTGTGCAAATTTTTAAAACAAAAAATTAAGAAAATTTGCATAGTGATACTTTTATTCATTTTGTGAAATGCTGAATCTCACACAAGCCGCGAGAGTAACTGAGTTTGTTTCTGACAATCAAGAGATGAATACAAAATTTAAATACACAAGCTACATAGCTGAAAATAACATAAGAGTAAAGGAGAGAAGCAATTCATCATTGCCTATAATGATGAATCACTTCGTTGGTGCTTCTAGCCGTCGTGCCTCCAAGCAGTTGCAGCCTCGCTTCATCGCTCCGTGTACCTGCAAAATCATTAAGGAAATGGTATTAGAGTTATACTCTAAGCAATGGTGAATTACTTTCTGCCTTACGCCTATGCTACAGTCAGGAATGTAATTTGCATTAAACCAAGCATTCATCAGATAATTGCAAAAGATCGAGAGGAAAGACATAATTCAATGGAAGCTTTCAGCTTCTTTTATTTTGCTAACATGTTTGTTTCAATGTGCAGGAACAGGTTTATCATGTTCGAGTTCATTTCGTCAGATATGTGGAGTAAAACGGGCTCCCACAAGGGTTGAGCTCGACATATCAAAAGGATACACTCTCAAGTTACATACGAGAGTTCCTTAACATTGTTAAAACAGTCATTAATAGAGTTGCTGAAATTAAAGGATAATCATATAAGCAGCCTTATTTCAAAGAAATTCAAAAGAATAGTGTGAAGAACTCATCAATTTTGATAATACTTTGTTCAGTTTTGCTTCATATTTTTACGTTGCTTTTTAATGAAATGAAGAGCCTCTTTACATTTGAAGAGAGACAGAGTATTCATGCATTTGAGTATACATAGCTTCAAAAGCTTGTAGTAGTCATGCATTCAAGTTCAAGAGACAACAGGAAGAAAACAAAAAGCTTTCATGTTCATCAACTCAAAATACAAGAAACTAAGAAGCAAAGTCATTACTTTGAAAGGTCCAGATTTGAGTAGCAATTATCATTAAATAAACAACACTTTGCTATAAATCAGAAAATATGCAAAAGGTGTCACAGGACAATGAACCAAAGTTTTCATCTTCAGCACAAGAATACATTGAAGCTTCAGATTTCTGAGTCATTTAAAACAGAAAATGCAGCCTGTAGAGTTATACAGTGAAAGATTAACAACAAACCAGAAGTTTTTTTTTTAAATATGAGAAAAGCTTGCTTTTAAAACAGAAATCTTAGATTTCTATGAGTTTAAAATGCCCAGATTTAAGAAAAACGTGGCTGTAATACACAGAAAATCAAAGTTTTCCATCTGTTATGAGTTCAAGTGAAATGTTTTGCAGAGATCAAAAGGAAATCCTCATGGCGCAGCATGAAAGTGAAGTTTTTTGCAGATTCAAAGAGAGAAAAATGCCCAGATTTGAAAAATGTGACTGTATTTTAACAGAAAATTGAAGCATTTCATCTTTTGTGAGTTAAAATGCTATGTTTTTGTAGAAAACATAAATTTATGTCCATGGTGCAGTTTACAAGAGTAAAAATATTGCAGATCTAAAGCAGAAAAAGACCAGATTCAATTTTTGCAAGCAAGTTTATTCTTTATTTTTAAAGAAAATACTTCCAGATGTTCATGGCAACTTCAAGAAAAGAAGAGAACTTCCAGAAATTTGCACAAATGCAGAAAATAACCAGACTTTTATCTCAAAATACCTGATGAAATCTTCTTATTTTCGAATTTGAAAAGTTCTTGCAGCAAGTTCATAGCTCAAGAAGTCAATGGCGACCAAACAAGATGCAGATTCGTGCCCAGTTCGCACAAAGATCACAGAAAAATGAAAGAACACCATTTAAAACAAAAAATCATGTCCAAAATGCTCTCCACATTTTTGGAAAAATGTCTTTTGCTCTTATTTCGACCAAAAGAAACCATATTCAAAGTTCAACAATGGTGAAAATCCAAAAAACAACAAGTTCGTGGCTAGGGTTTGAGGAGTGGCGGCGCCCAGCAAAGAGGAGACTTCATAAAAATGCAAAATAAAATGTCTTTGTTGCTTTTTAGGGTTCGAACCCTAATAATTTTGACCTCTTATTCATTCACCCTAAATTCATTTTGATACTTTTGCAAATGATTTTCAATAATCATTGTTTTTTTAATTCTCCATGGTTAAGTGGTCGGCCTTGTCAAATAATAATGAAGTTGGGTGTAAGGTTTTATGGCCAAAAATCTAAAATCATTTCCTAATATATGCTGAGTGAAGTGTATGAAGCTATGACAGGAAATTCAATTTTTGCAAAAGGGTTAAACATTTGTTTATTTGCATTAAATCTTGTAAACTAATTAATTAAATGATATTTCTTAAATCATCTAATTAATTTAGTATTTTAAAATGCAAATAAATAAATGTTATATAAAGCTGAGTTATAACTATTTGCTTAAACTGAACATTGATTGTGCAAAGGTGGACTTTAGAGTTGCATGGGCGGATTGGTAAAAACGAGGCAGTTTTGCATGCTTTAAGCCACTTTTTCAGGGAGTTGCAGTTCAGTTGGAATAGTGCATGTATCAGTTATGACTTGGCAGTGAGTTTGAGCTTGATTGGACTTATTTTTGCATGGTTTTGGGCCTCCTTTTCAGAGATATTTTCTTCTGCTCGGATTTGGCTTTGGAATTATCACCCTTTCTTGGAGTTGGACTTTCAGTTCTTTTTGCATGCCTTTTGGAAATGTTTTTTGTATATATTGAAAAACTTAACTGTTTTTCAATCTAGTTCTTGTTTTCTACCTTTGCTTTCAACAAAGAAGACTATCTTGTAACTCAGCTTTCAGATTAATATAGTAGTGTTTTTTATAGGTTCAAAGTGTGTAATTACAGAAGATTCCTTTGAGTTTCAGTTCTTTAGAGTTTGCCTTCTAGATTTCGAGCATCGTTTTTGTGAAGAATTCGATCGAAGAATTACTGTGTTTCAGTTCTGAAACCTCTGATTTTTTTTGTCTTTTTCACATATCTGTATGCAATTTAGTTTAAGTTCACTGGTTATGCACTGTGCTTATTAATTGGTTAATAAATTTTGTCGTGAAAACCTCATTTTCCCTCAATATTGCGTTAGATCAAAGCCTCTGTTTAAATAATTCAAGTGATTAAATTATTGAATCTGGTTGTGCAGATTAGAGTTTCGAGAAGTTTATTGTGAGTCATAATTACGAGTCATTATCATTTAGGTGCAATCACCTCTCGTAGCTTTAGGATTTCAATTCAAGCAAGCTTTCTATCTTTTTCCTAGCCAAGTCAGTTAGTTTTTAGGATGTTTTCATCAGGGAACCGACCCTCTCTGGAGATTGATTCTCAGTTTTAGGCAACCCACAGGCCTGCGAATCATTCCATGTTTCAACAGATTGCTGAATTTAATTATTCAAGCGTTCGGGTGCAATCTGAATTGACAACAATTCCATTGGCAACTTGTCACAACTGCAACACTTGAACATGGTAGGGTCTATATATTTAAATAGCCTCCCTCATTCCATTGGCAACCTGTCACAACTGTAGCACTTGAACATAGAAATGTGTAAAAGTTTAAACAACCCCCTTGATTCTATTAGCAACCTGTCACAGGTGCAACACTTGAACATAGAAGACTGTAGAGGTTTAATTAACCTTCCTGATTCCATTGGAAACTTGTCACATCTACAACACTTGAAAATAGAAAGTTGCAGAGGTTTAAATAACCTCCCCAATTCCATTGTCAACCTCTCACAGCTGCAACACTTGAATATAATAGGAATTTTTAATGGTTTAAATAACCTCCTTGATTCTATGACAATCTATTGCAGCTACTGCATTCAAAACTAAAATATTGTCATGGGTTAAATAACCTCCTTGATTCCATTGGAAACCTATCGTAGCTACAACCTTGAACATAGAAGGGTGTGAACATTTAAATAACCTTCCTAATTCCATTGGAAACTTGTCAAAACTGCAACACTTGAACATGGTAGGGTCTATAGATTTAAATAGCCTCCCTCATTCCATTGGCAATCTGTCACAACTGTATCACTTGAACATAGAAATGTGTAAAAGTTGAAATAACCCCCATGATTCTATTTGAAACCTGTCACAACTGTAACACTTGAACATAGAAGACTGTAGAGGTTTAAATAACCTTCCTGATTCCATTGGCAACCTGTCACATCTGCAACACTTGAAAATAGAAAGTTGTAGAGGTTTAAATAACCTCCCCAATTCCATTGTCAACCTCTCATAGTTGAAACACTTGAATATATTAGGAATTTTTAAAGGTTTAAATAACCTCCTTGATTTTATTGACAATCTATTGCAGCTGTTGCATTCAAAACTAAAATATTTTCATGGTTTAAAAAACCTCCTTGATTCCATTGGCAACTTGTCGCAGCTGCAACCTTGAACATAGACGGGTGTGAACGTTTAAATAACCTTCCTGATTCCATTGACAACTTGTCACAACTGCAACACTTGAACATTGTAGGGTCTATAGATTTAAATAGCCTCCCTCATTCCATTGGCAACCTGTCACAACTGTATCACTTGAACATAGAAATGTGTAAAAGTTTAAATAACCCCCCTGATTCTATTGGCAACCTGTCACAGCTGCAACATTTGAACATAAAAGATTGTAGAGGTTTAAATAACCTTCTTGATTCCATTGGAAACCTGTCACATCTGCAACACTTGAAAATGGAAAGTTGTAGAGGTTTAAATAACCTCCCCAATTCCATTGTCAACCTCTCACAGCTGCAACACTTGAATATAATAGGAAGTTTTAAAGGTTTAAATAACCTCCTTGATTCTATTGACAATCTATTGCAGCTGTTGCATTCAAAACTAAAATATTGTCATGGTTTAAATAACCTCCTTGATTCCATTAGAAACTTGTCATAGTTGTAACCTTGAACATAGAAGGGTGTGAACATTTAAATAACCTTCCTGATTCCATTGGCAACCTATCACAACTGCAACACTTGAACATGGTAGGGTCTATAGATTTAAATAGCCTCCCTGATTCATTGGCAACTTGTCACAGTTGCAACACTTGAACATAGAAGGGTGTAAGAGTTTAAATAACCTCCCTGGTTCCATTGAAAATATAATGTTAGGATGTGTTCCAGAGTGCTTCATTAATTCAAATATTTTGAGAGGTTCCTTGCAAAATCCATTTCGTTCACATTCTGCAATTAATCATTTCATTCCTTGAGATGACATCTCTTTGAGGCATTTTGTCAAACAATTCATGTGTTTTGTCTACGATTCCACATCTTGCATACATGTCTACCAGAGCATATCCAACTATAACATTTTTAAAAAATTCCCCTACCATTATTCTTTCATCGGTCTATTGATGGAGCTATGATGGGACTTCCCCCGATGTAGTAATGTTAGGCCGATAGTGTCACTATCGGCCTAACATTACTACATCGGGGGAAGTCCCCTCATAGCTCCACCGATAGACCGATGAAAGCAACTAACTTGTTCATATATCGGTCTATCGGTGGAGCTATAAGGGGAGTTCCCCTGATGTAGTAATGTTAGGCCGATAGTGACACTATCAGCCTAGCTAACATTACTACATTGAGGGAACTCTCCTCATAGCTCCACCGATAGACCGATGAAAGCATATCAGCAACACTAGAACATATCGGCAGAAAATAAAACGTCTCACCAATTTTTTTCCACTCAAAAAATCATGAAAATGAGGTGTGCCATGGAGTTTTGTATGGTTTCAGAAGCCTTAAATTAGTGAGGGAGCGTGCCAGGGGCACTGCCATTGAGCCCCGCGAGGGGCGCTACCCCCAAACTCCCGCGAGGGGCATTGCCCCTCGACCCCGCTAGGGGCGCTGCCCCCAGACCCCCGCGAGGGGCGCTGTCCCTTGACCCCACTGGGGGAACTGCCCCTAGATTGGTGCAGGAGCACCTAGGCTGACCTCCACCTTGTTTGTTAATAATTTTGGCTTGTACTGACCTTAGCCAAGTCAGGGATGTTGATGTGTTTGCTTTGGACCTTAGAAGATCTTGTTGGTGTGGATGAGTTAGTCATTAGGACTAAACCATCTTAGTTAATCAAAGTTGTTAATGATGTTTATTTTAGCTTAGGACAGCTTAAGTGAGAGGGATGAGCTTTAAATGTGTTTTTATCACATTCTTGTTGTTTGAAGATGCCTTGTGACAGTTAAGGAGTTGATGGTTCGGAGTAAGGAGATTGAGGTCCTAAACTTTAGGATCATAACATAGTGTTAAGTTACAAAAATGGTGGTAAAAGTTGCATAACCGTAGTTGTGGAGTTGCATGTAATTTACTTGTCATTGGGAATCCCTTGAAATCAGGGAAAATGCTCGATCAACTGCCTTTGAATGTGGAAAAGGCATCCAAATAGGTGATGGCTCGTAGAAGCAGTAGTTATCATTGTAAACAAATTTTGTGGTGAAGAATAGAAGACAATTTTTTTAGCAGATTGTCTGTATTTTTCTATGTTACCCGTGAGTTCTTGAAAATAGTGATTCAAAAGGCATTGAAAATACAGATTTCTTACTATTTTTTTGTTCATAGGATAGTTTTAGATCAAGTCTCATCGTTCATTCAGGTTCCATAGAATAATTTTATTGATTTGAATTCCTAGATTAGATTGTAGGTTGTTAGTTTCCTTTGTTTTGGGTAGTGTGAATTGGAATGGCTCCCCCATAAACACTGACCACGGGAATATCCTAAAATTGGTGGAATATGGGAATGGAGCCAGTCCTTTGTATATATTTAACAGTAGGAAATCTAAAGAGCCAAACAAGAATTTGTTATCTCAAACCCTAGGCGAGCTAGGAATGCATGGTTAGGAGTTTGAGAAAGAAAATTGAGAACTTAGGCAGGGGAAAGGTGCCACTGTACAGAATCTGTACGGTTCCAGGTGGGGTTAGATGAGATTCTCACATGCCAATAGGGTTGAAGCAGCAAACAATCCATTGGAGGTAGATTTGTATCAAAGAACAGTGAAACCCTAGTTATTAGGTCAATTAGCCCTAATAGTCCATGTTTATAGGAATCCACTGTACGGACCAGATAGAGATCTGAAACCAAGTGCAAGATTTAAAGCTTTGAAAAGGGTATTAGAAAGTGCAATTTATTTGCTAGGTCCTTTGGAGAGTTTGGGCAGGAAAAGCCAAAAAGGGACTGGTAAGGGCTAGTAGAAACTAGGCCTCTTCAAAGCAAAATTTTGAAATCGGGTAAAGTGAGAGTCAAAGAACCACCAAGATGAATTCAAATGAAGTTGAAATGCAAGGAGACAGTGTCTTCAATCCCCCTGCAAGCAGTTCTAACAAGTTGAAGAAGTTGGCACTTAGATCTTTCTAAGTCCAAGGAAGGGTAAGCAGTTACAAAGAAGGTGTTGGTCTTCCTAAGCTAAGCACAAGTGGAAAACTCATAGAGAAGAGTTGGAGCAGGGCTTGGCTGGTCTTCCAAGCTCAACAAGAACCATTGGAGTCAGGTTCTAGGAAGGAGACATTGGAAAGGTCTCTAAAAGGGTTGTGCAAGCAAGCTTGGGTTTCACCATACACCATATTGGTATCAGAGCTTTACTGGATTCAAGGCTTGTGATTGATGTTGCAGCCCACTGAGTCAGTAGGAGAGAACACACCAGAGGAAGGAACCATGGTGACAAATGCAGAGTTGGCTAAAAAGGTAGAAGAGCAAGAGGAAGACAACCGGTTGCTCAGAGAAAGGATATCTCAAACAGAGAAACTCTTGGATGAAGTCCATGAGACAGCAGATAAAGTGAAAGACAAGATAGAGTAGAAGGAAGAACATGAAGCCAAGGAAAAAGAAAACATTGTTAGGTTACAAAGAAAACATTGTTTATCTCATGTTCTACATGGCTTCTATTTGTTTTGCTCCAAAACATTAGCATGAGGAAATTCAATTTAGTATGATGAATTATGTTGTTTGTGTGAACTTTATGATGCCACATTTGCTAACACAAAATCTGAAAACAAAGCTTTGTCATAAAGCCTTAGATTTTCCCATGTAAGTTATGGGGACCAGTTTAGAATCTCAGATATCATTTTCAGCCATAGAGCCTCTGGTTTTTCTTATACATGCTCCACAGAGTCAGTTCTTAGGTGTGGTTCTATGGTTGTTATTTCTGGCCTTTGTCTTAAATTTTGGGCCTTCTACTCAATTGTTTATGGATTGGATGCTATAACCATAGTTATCCAGATCCAGATATCGTTATTTCACTATTATTTGTAACTGAAATTACTTTCCTCTTGATCATATTTCTACTTTCTGTATCATTCATTTGATCTGAGAGATAAAATCCTGACATATTTGGTAGAAAATGAATAGAGAAATTATTAAATTCTCAAGAAATAGTGTTTAGGGACCCTACAGTGAACATTGGGTAGTTGTTTATTGTTTGAACAAGTTTTGACATTTGATGGCTGCCAGCCAGTTGGTACAA
This sequence comes from Sequoia sempervirens, assembly GCA_007258455.2. Taxonomy (NCBI): domain Eukaryota; kingdom Viridiplantae; phylum Streptophyta; class Pinopsida; order Cupressales; family Cupressaceae; genus Sequoia; species Sequoia sempervirens. The sequence goes on from VDFB02337939.1 coordinate 17,415, forward strand.
TTCATCCTTTCAGTTTCACAACTATTATATCTTATAAGTGTGGTTGAAGTCCAAGCCATTTATAATGTAAAGTTTAGAGTCATAATAGTGCATTCAAGGTTTTCATCTCTATTTTTGTTGCATGAAGGATTTTGAAAATGTTAATGAAGACCTTTTGATACTTGATTTATGATGCAGGTAGTGCAAATGGAAATAAAATGAGTCCAAGCTTCAATGCCAAGATACCCATTTCTCTAAGCCTTGGGAAAAATGATATAGCTATATTGAGTGTGATGCTTGGATTGTCGGTAATGATTGAAATTTGATTTAAATATTTCATTGAACTTTTTGAGCCTTTGTTTGTATTTTTATGACTATGTTAATGAATATGGAATTGAAGTTAGGATTTTGATGATGTTGGCTATGGTTTACTCTGAATGTTGTAATGTGATGAAACATAAATTTGTTGTTATAATGTACACTTGATAATTGCACATCTTGTAATCTTATGTATATGGTACAATATATTTATTTTTTGAAGTGCTTGCATGAAATAAGTTCTTAACATGCCTGCTTGATTGCTCATATTTTGAGGTAAAAGAATTTGAGGGCGCATTTTGAGCGAAAGAGTGCAGGATTAAGCTATGTAGCAATCCAAGGGTTTAAATATGGCACTCATGACTTGCAACAAGAGTTATGGACATATTAGGTATGTTTTATGGACATATCACATCTCTTAGAACAATTTCTCTTGCAACAATCTTGGAGATGTTAGAACATACTTTAAGGTTCTTAACAACTTTAATAGTTGTATCAGGGGCCATGTTTAACAAACCAAATGCAATTGCTAACTTTTCACTATGGTGGCAGATAAATAATTCTTTATACCCTACTGCCTTCATTTGCCAAGCCAATTTCTCTTACTTTACATAGCTCTACCATGTTTGTGGATGTGATTTGTCTCCTACACAAAAAACATGTACCAATTTACGGTCTTCAATCCAACTACATCCAGGTATCTTTTTAATTCCTCTATCTTTCATCAATCTCTTTACTATTTAAACCTCATACAAATGTTTTAGAGAACATAAGTTGCAGCATTTTTAGGATCCAACTAAAAAAGCAGTGTTGCTGGAAATACTCAACCTATATTCACATATGATCCACAACCTATGCATTGGTGAAGATTAGTAATGTCTTTATCACACAAATGTTTTATTCTTTATATTTCTACTTTCATTTGTAGTCATCTTCAGGTTTATTCTTGAGCATTGATATTGATATTTGACCGATAACATATTTTCCCTTATTTTTATGAATGGATATCTGCATAGCAAAGCTACACTAACAAACACCATTGTAGATCTCCCTTAAACATGGAAATGAGCAATGCAGGCAACACCACTGCAATAGCTACTGAATTTGATGGTTCTATAGCAATATTTATGTATATTTACCTCAAAACACACTTAATAGCAGTAATTCATATCATTTTTCCTTGATTTTTATAGATAGATATATGAGTAGATAGTTGTTATCATAGCTATTGTTTATATTTTTTGTTTTACAATGATAAAATTTCAATATTTTTTCCTGTTGTGATGGTTTTCAGATTCATGGCAAAAAGCAGGCTTTTCAATTTGCATATTTCATACTCTGCAACATGGGACTCCTACTACTTTCTAGGAGAGCTCTCAAGGTACTTTGTTTCATTTGCCTTTTAACTTGTATAAATGCAACAATAAGGCAAAAATTTCAATTTATTTATATATGCTACTAACTCAATTGAGATAGAATTTGTGATAAACTTTAGAGCCCCATTTTGATATTAGGTGTTTTATCTTGATATTAGATGTTTTGTCTTGATAGCATTTCTAATCTAGGATTATTGTTGACCAGAGATGTTGTGACTCTGTCCAGTATGGTTATCTTTTTGGCTAAATGGCTAGCATTGTATCTTTGTCTATAACTTGATGGGTATAATCCTGTATTAAAACATAGCTTAATTCATTTACCATGAAAATGGTTTTGAAAAGAGTTATAGGTTATGGATTCTTTAAAATCTTAAACATGAAAAACATTGTTAAAATTTTATAAAATGCCAAAGTGCTTAAAATACTTAAATAAAACCAAGACTCATCTCCAAGTATCTTCTCAACAATTCCTAATTGTTGCAATCACAACCTTCATGTAGAGTTTGTCCCCATTACAATTATGTATCAGACTAAGCTTATCCCCATTGCCCAGTGATATATCAAACTAAGCTTGTCCCAATTGCTTTGTGTACTCAACAATTTACAACTTTCCTTAGGGATGTACATAACTTAGTTAATGAACCAGGTAGGAAATTATGTCCATAACATGGCAACATTTTTTGGAGGTCTTGCTATGGGATTCATAAACAGTTGGCAAGTTGCCCTTGTAACTCTAGCTACTGGTCCATTTATTGTGGTTGGAGGGGGAGCTTCAAATATCTTTCTTCATAGGCTTGCTGAAAACATTCAAGATGCATATGTTGAAGATGTTAGCATTGCAAAGTAGGTTTGAATGGGGGGTGGGGGAGGATGTAGTTCGTATAAATTAACTTTTTAAGTTTTTGTATTTTGTTTGTAAACCGACTTTATGCTAATTCCTTGTTGACTTGTGGGTAGTTTCTATGATTTGACTTTAGGTAATTGTTGATGGTTGTGTTATATTTGACAACTGCTAGGAATTTTATACATGCTTTTCCTAGTCTGGGAAAGTAGTCCAATCTTGATAGATTTTTCCTGGTCTATATTTTGTGTACAAGCACTACTCCTAATGAATAAAACAATCATTGATATTGGTCTACAATCTCTTGGCATGTTTTGTTCTATTATTCTTACATAGCAACAACTAATGTTATTGTTTGGCTGCAAACACCACTTCTGCTTATATTTATGTTGGCTTAGATTGATGGTAGTTTCTTTATTAGAGTTGATACCTTGATCACTTTTGTTTTAATAGCAAGGAAATATTCTTTTAAGATGTTATGTTCATGATAGATATTTAACAAATGCAAGCAATTTTAACTGATAATAACCCATGGAAGTCATTATTTTGACGTAAGTCATTAATCTTTCTAAGATATGAACATGGTGGAAAATCTAAAATCTCCTTAATGCTTTGGTACTTTATTATAGACCCATTGAATTATTTCAAATTTAAGGTTATTGTTTACACTAACCATGGATGCACTTTCTTTGCTTACATTTAGATTGGTTTTATTGATTGTAGCATTGAGAGACTCTTTTTTGCCTTGTGTAGGAAGGGAATGGGTATGATAAGTGCTTTTGGAGGTAAGGGATGGGCTGGTGGAGGTGGTGGCAGAGTTTCCATAAAGAGCTACAGTAGGCAAGAGAGTTTGAATATCTTTGTGCATGGTTAGTTTGAATGAGGGTAGCCTACAGATGATTGGAGCTTTATCACAATCATAGAATGAAAGTTCCTTTGCAAAGATGTATCGTGTACTTATGCATTACAAGGGTAAGGGACTGCAGGTTATGACATAAAAGAACAATAATGCACAAATGACAGTTAGAAGATCAACAAGCATTACAAGGGTAAGGGACTGTAGGTTATGATATAAAATAGCAGTCATGTTCCTATTCTTTTGTAAGCTGTTGAGCAATATAAAGGCAAGGTTTTGGAGTAGATTTCAGCTAGTTATTTTCTCTCTTAGCAATGTATTGTAATCTTTTCAAGTTCTTTTATGTTGGGACAACAAATTGTAACTCCATTTTCAAGCTTACACAATTGAATGTAATATCTTTTTTATTAATAAAATAAGTTATTTTTACCTTCTCATTGTTGTTTTATTGTGCAAATATTTTAGATAGTTGATAAGTAATCTTTTTTATTAATGAAAACCAGTAAATAAAAATGACTAAATATATGACTAAAGTAATAACTAAATTAATGACTAAATATATGACTAAATGACTAAATTGATGACTAAATATATGACTAAATCAATGACTAAATTAATGACTAAATATATGACTAAAGTAATAACTAAATTAATGACTAAATATATGACTAAACAAATCACTACCATGACTAAATAAATGAATAAATTAATGACGAAATCAATGACTAAATCAATGACTAAATAAATGACTAAATAAATGACTAAAATAGTTTAGTCATAAATTTGGTGGTGTTATAAATGACTACAAATAAACCACTAAAATAGCCACGTGACTAAAATTAATGACTAAATAAATGACTAAATCAATTACCAAATCAATGACCAAATTAATGACTAAAATCAATGACTAAATAAATGACTACAATTGTTTAGTCATAAATTTAGTGGTGTTATAAATGGCTACAAATAAACCACTAATAGTCACGTGACTAAAGTTAGTCATTTATATGCAATTTTTAGTAGTTTATTTAGTCATATATTGCTATTTGTGTACTAGTGTAAAAATTAGTTGCTAGAAATTAGTTGCTAAAAATTAATTGCTAAAAATTAGTTATTAAAAATTAATGCAAATTGTGGAATTGTAAACAATGATGGCATCATGATATTAACACTATGTAAGAGCTCTATAACAGGGGATAATATTCAAATAATTCCAATAGACATGCATGCACAATTTCAAACCATAGGAAGCTCAATGGTAGACTCAAATGAATGAAAGATTATGCTTCACATTTACCAGCAAAATAAACTATGAGGAAATTCTCATCCAGATTTCTTACAACCGTTGCACAACAATGCATGGCAAAGATGGAAAATATGATAAAATGTTAGCTTCAAATTCATATTATCATCCAAATATTCAACCATACAGTAGAATATCAATTAAACCATAATGGGAAAATGTTTCAACAAAATTTTGTCTGCAATATTGTTACAAAATAATTTTTAAATAAGCATGCAACCATAGACTAATTTCACATTGGGTTCACCATTTTGTATACGCTGAAAACAAAAAACTAATTGAAACTATAACCAGATTCAAAACATTTTCAACATTACATCAATGAATCTTTTCTAAATGAACACAAATGCAAAAATGTAAACTATGCAAAACCAAAACCACATGCATTCAAAATAAAACTAACTCCATTGTTCTCATATTCACCAAGATCTTGATTTATGCATTTGGTTCTCTCACATTTTCACAAGCACAAGTGCAACAAGAAGCTATGATGAACGAAATAAAGGATTGTATGATCAAAATTCAATATGCTTTTTTGGTGAGAAGAGAGGGTTTATATAGATGTGCTCACGATAGATTCGAGTTATGGGAGAAATGTGGGATAAAAGAGTGAAGTGGAGGAATGAATAATTATCTCATATTGCTTAATCAAGGGAAATTGATGGGAATGAGAGAGATAAATGAGACATTTTATGATATAATGTAGGTTTAGGCTTTTATATTTAAAATGGATTTTTGAATTAATGAATGATTTAATTAAATGGATTTATATATTTAAATGATATAATATGTATGGATATTTTAATGATGAATGCAAATGGAGTAATATGAAATGGATAAATGGTTATAATATTTTAATGATTTAAGTTTATTAATGAAAATAGAGGAAGATATTAAATGAATTAATTAAACACATAACAATATCCATTTAATTAATAGATGAAAAATAGGACAATTGCGAGGACAAATTTTGAGTGTCTACACTAATAATTGGTAGGGTCATTAACTATAATAGTAAACATACTTGTGTTTTCATGAATAAGGATGCTAATCTTATTAGAGTAAATAGAGAATCAGTAGTATATAACTAATGGTAATATTAATAATGAAATTGGTAATACTCTCCTCAATAATAAGAATAATACTAAAGTACAAATATTATGAATGGCCTAATCAATTGGAATGGATAATTCTAAGGGTGGAAGATTAATATTGAGTATTAAGGGTAATATCATTGTAATCATATTAATATCAATACAAAAAATGTTTGTAAACATGAATACTAGAAGGAATGGTAATGAGTAAAGGTAATCATTATACTAATATGAAAGTTATTAATTCCATATTATTGGGGATGTTTAATACTAACCTTATCATTAGTGTATCTATGTTCATGCGAAGTTAATGATTATTAGTATTTATGCATGTTTATTTCAAAAAAAATTGGTGGTTGCATATTGTTTAGATGTGTAAAGTTGGGGCATGGCAACTTGAATCGAGTCAAATGGAGTCCGAACATGAAAGTTATGGCTAGTCAAAGTTTTGCAAAAAAGGTTGACAAGGTACTGATGATGACGTCAACATGATGATGTAGTAGTATAGAAAAGACATGTGGCAGGGTTATGAGGTGGTATGCACAGGTGGTAGTCGTACAACAGGTGGACCAATCCTAGCATGACATGTGGCACTAGCACAGGTGTTGACATGGTCCAATGAGTGACTAACACATGTTAGTAGGTAGTGAATCATATGGTGCCACGTGTCCATCCGAAGGCGGTTGACCAAGCATTGATGTGGACCAATCGAATGGTGCCACATGTCCAAGCATTGATGAATATTATGGTGCCACGTGGCTTAATGGATGGATGACACATGACACCACAAAAACCTTCCTTCGGTTTCATGACATGTTTGTTAAAAAATTGGTTGGGGGATTCAAACTCCCAACCAACCTCTCCCTTTTCTCATGCGCTACCACTAGGCTAAGCACCTTTCTCGACAATATATGTGAGGTGGATTTGTTTTTTTTACTATAATCAGTGGAAAATATGTTAAAAGGTGGTCAGGCGGTTTAAACCCTTGACCTCCAAAATACCATTAAACACTCTCAACCAACGCACCATGCATGATGCACAAAAATATAAGTAGAATATTTTCTATTATTATGGTAAAACCATGTTGAAAAGGGAAAAGGGGGTTGGGTGGTTTGAACCCCTGACCACCCTTTAACTATACTCATGCCCAACCAATGTGCTATGTGCATTTTCTTCAATGGTTTTAGTAATATTTATCATTTGTTATGATTTAAATAGTGCGTGTCCCCTATATAAAGGGGTAAATATATATTGTAGAGGGGGGAGCTAAAATGGTGAGAATATTATCACAAAATTGTAACTGAAAGGGCATGAAAACTGAGATAATGAATAAGGAGAATACAAGAAATTCTTTAGGTTTATGAGGAGATTATGAGATGATGCTTAATGCAGGTCTGACACATTTTTGGTGTAATAAGGTGAATTGAAGTTTGACATCATTAATAAAAGCGGTCCCACATTGAGAAGTGGACCTGAAGACATAGCTCGAACACATGGGTGAACTCCATTAACAAAACTATGATTTTCTCTTTGTTTTATCTTATTCTTTCAGTATTTTGATTCCTTCTTTGAGTTATTAATTACGAAAATTAAAATAATTTGTTAACATGTAATCAAGTTGTGTAATTGATTAAGTGTACCTAGTTCTGCAATTTCAACTACAAATAAACATAACCATGCAATTCTATTGATTGAGAATTTATATATCTAAATTAAGTGCAATATAAGTTGTTAAGCATTGATTTCATATCAAGTTTGGTATCAAAGCAGTTTAACAGGAAATTGCAAGTGGTGGATGTTAACTAGGTTGAAACTAAAGTGAGGAGAAGGTGCACTTGAGGAGATTAATCCAGAGATTGGATCGAGGCAAGTTACTTGAAGACAAACCATGGCACAATCGAAAGAAGAAAAATATCCCAGTCCTAAAATCTTTGAGAATGAAGAACTATTTCACAAAGAGTTCCTAGACATGAAGATGATGTTGGAAGAGTTGTACAAGAAAAAAAGGAAGGAGAAAGGTGAATCCTCTTCAAAATATGGCAAAGGTAAAGGAGTAGGAGGTGGTGGTGACCCTCCTAACCTCCATCTCCATCTTCTTCATCTTATTTTTCTACTTCATCTTCAAAGAAGAAACAACCTGTGCAACCTAAATCTAATACACCTTTGTTAAAACTTGATGTTAAATTTGAATTGCCAACTTATAATGGAGAACTGGATGCAGAGAAACTTGATAATTGGATAAAGCAGATTGAAGTTTATTGTAGGATTCAAAAATTTACTAATGATACTTCAAAGATCCAATTAGCCACTCTTCGCCTAGGAGGCACAACCTTAATCTGGTGGGAGAGAAAAACTCAAGAATATCTTAGTTGATATGGTAAAATTATTTCTTCTTGGTTTGAGTTTATAGTTGCATTTAAGAAAAAGTTTTATCCATTAGGTCACATGCAACAAGCAGTAATGAATTGGAAATCATTAAGGCAAGAAAAAGGAAAAAGTGTATAGGAGTATACACAAGAATTTAGGAAAATAGCTTTTATTTTGGGCATTCCATTATATACACAAGAAACTTTGTTGAAGTATATAGGTGGATTACGTGAAAATTTGAGGCATACAATACTTATGTTCAATCCAGCTAAACTTGAAAAATTTAGTGTGCAAGCTATTCATCTTGAAACAAGCATGAAGAATAGCCATGATAGTTTCTTAATGGAATCCAGTAAGTAGAAAGGAAGCAAGAAAGGGAAGAAGGAAATGCAAAAGACAACTTCTATGAGGAAAGAGGAGGAAAAGCCGTATTGCTCACACTGCAAAAATAAAGGGAACAAAGATGCAAAATGTTGGAAGTTGCATCTTGATCAAAAACCAAAGTGGTTCAGGGATCAAAAGGGTAAGCAAAAGACTGCAGCTATCGTGTAGGACCTTGTATCAAATTTTGATGATGAAATCAAGATAATAGTTGTGGGTATAAAAGGCACTAGTTCCCATGCTTCTTTAAAGTGTAATGAGGTCCCTATTGAAAGTAAAAGGAATGAATTGTTTTATATAAGGACTATTGCAAAACAAAGTAAAATTGATACACTCATAGATAGTGGATCACAAGTGAACTTGATTTCTGAACAAGTTGTTAAGCGATTGGGATTGAAGCACCAAAAAATGGGCTCCAAAATGTTCAATGAACAAGATGGTGAACCACTATTTTTCTAAGGGATGCTTCATTCAATTATGTGTATGATAAGATGCAAATAACAATTAGAAATGATACCTAATTGTTATAGCAACTATGAGGGAATTTTTTAGAGCATAAATGTAAGAGAGGGGGACCAACCACGTTCAAGGCCCTAGGGCACAAAGAGCCAAAAGTGGAAGGTTGTCCTAACTTACCTCACTCTCAAGGGACGTTTTGAAATGGGGGACGAGAATGATGAGGACTATAAGGTTCTTCAATCACTATGTAGACCTAAAATCAGTTTTGGGGCTAGGCTAGCCAGTTTTCGGGTTTAACACTATGCCTTAGGTAGCTCTCTACCCGAGGATGACATTGTAGTTCTAGGACGACAGCGCGGCGTGCTGGCATCTCTCAGGCGCGCTGGCGTCCGTATGACTAGAGGATCAAAAGTATAGTGGGAATTGTGAGAAAATGAGTTGACAACCTAGCTAATGGTTTCTAAGGTAACAAAATAAAACTATGAAGTAAGAGAAGGACAAGCGAATATGATAACGTAGATATATTAAAACTAGGGTGACAAAAAATGATCTCACAAAAGAGCCTGTTCACCAACTAGCTGCAAACACACGTCCACCTACACACAAGGAGGAAAATTGATGGGGGGCCGTATAAGGGCCTGCCTCAGTCAGACCCCCGTTTTGGTTTTTCCACCTCCATAGATAGCCAAGAAAGCAACTATAGAGAAAAGTGTGATAAAGGAGAATGAAAATAAAGAACACAATAAACACTACAAAACAGTAATGTGCTACTCAACCAAATCGTAGAGGAGAGGAGTGAAAATGCTTTCCACCTCCACCAAGAGCTCACTAGCTAATGGAGGAGAAAAAGAGAGGACTCAAGCCCCTTTTGCAATGATGTTGTTCCACACTTGCTCTATGGAGTTGATGGAGTGTTGTTGCTACTGCTATGGAGTGCCAAAGTGTTGCTTGAAGGATGAGAATGCAAGAAGTGAATGCTAGAATTCTTAGGGAGTGCCAAAATAAGATGGATTGAATGAAGGAAAAGTTTTTTTGAAGGTGGGATGAGAAAAATGGCCATATTCGGGTTGGTTGGTCGAAGAGGGGCATTAAAAATTGACCCTAATGGGAAGTGTAATGCCTCTACTAGCTTCAGACGCAAGAATCTGTTAGGGACCTAAGCACAATGCATGCAAATCCCCAACAGTTATTCTTTTTCCGACACACAAAACATATGCCAAGTGGAACAAAGGCAACATGTTGATGTGGAATTTCACCTTCGGATTTGGTTTTCTAAGGTGAGGAAGTGTAAAAGGGGAATTTGCATAAAGGGTGCAAATTTGCTCCTATACATTTTCCCCCCACTTTAGCAAGGACAAATACTGATGAGTGCTTTGATAAAGTAGATTGGAGTAGTAGAGTTAGAAATGTATACCTGAATTGTCGAGGAAGCAGATCGCAATCTGGAAAACTTGAGAGTGCAGAACAAGTAAAGGACTTCATAGCCTCGCAAAACTATGAAGCTATAGAATGAAAGCATCTTACAGCCCTACGGACCTACAAGGAAGCAACCCCCAAGATCTCTCACATCAAGGAAGCCCCAAGAAGTAAGTGCTTCACAAGCCTGCAAACCTACAAGGAAGGTGTTCTTTAAGATCTCTCACATGAAGGATACCCAGAAAAGCACCTTATAGACCTGTAGATCTGCAAGGAAGCATCCCCCAAGATCTCTCACATGGAGGAAGCCAAGAAAGCACCCTACAAACCCATAAACCTATAGGGAAGGTGTCCTTCAAGATCTCTCACATGAAGGAAACCTAGGAAAGCACCCTACAGACCTGCAGATCTGTAGGGAGGTATCCCCCAAGATCTCTCACACGGAGGAAACCCAAAGAAAGCACCCTACAAACCTGTAGACCTACAAGGAGGTATCCCCCAAGATCTCTCACATGGAGGAAACCCAAAGAAAGTGCACTACAGACCTGTAGACCTACAGGGAAGCGATCCCCAAGATCTCTAACATGGAGGAAGCTTAGAAGAAGTGCCCTATAGACCCGCAGACCTACAAGGAAGGTGTCCTTCAAGATGTCTCGCATGAAGGAAACCCAAGGAAAGGGGACTCCATAGAGTTAGAAAGCAACTTTACAGGCGCACCCATAAAGCAACATGATTACCTGCAGATGGAACATGTCAGAAAGCAGCCACACAGGAAAGTAAGTGGACAATCGTGTACATTTCCAACAAGTTGGAAAAATTTCAAAGGGGTCCCTTGGGAACCCGGTGTGAAGAAGGCGTCCATTCAAGGGACACACTTCTCAAAAGTATGAAAGAGATTTTTCTTTCTCATATCAATTCATCATCAAGGAATCCTTTTGAAAGATGTTCACTTCATCAAGGAATTTGAAAGGAAGAAGTTTCCCCCACACGAGGGGAATGTCGAAGCTACTCCCACCTTAGAGGAAGGTTCTCAAGTTCTTTCTTTACGAACCTAGGATGAAGGAAACCTGTTCTGTTAGGGTTTCAAGTCAAGAATGCGATTCTTGCAAAGAAGTTTGTGAAGATTCTCAAGAAAAGACTTGTTGGTGATGAATATGTTTTTTGAAAATCAAAATGTTATAGAAATGGCATTGTCACACATGGGAGGGACAACTCAAGCAAAGAAGAGAGAAAGATAAAGGAAAAACAAAAAATAAAAGAACATAAACACAAGGCATAAGGGTAGCTTGATATTTCAAGGTCAGAACTGCTCATAAATATAAATATATATATATTTATATATATATATATATAAGTATTGAAATAGTATATAAAATGAACTGTCATCAACCCCCTACTATATCAGATCATGTGAAGAATGCACGAGAAGAAAAAGTAAAAAATAAAAAAATTGGGTCAACATGGAAGGGAAGCCTAAATGTCCCCAATGCTTTGCATCAACCCCAATTTACTGAAAATCAAGTCACAAGCATGGAAGAATGAGGAAATAGATAGAAGAAGGTTTATGACAAAAAAACCATGCCTGTATCCAAGCATCAACAAGGGTGACAAGGGTCATCCAGGAACACATAGCATGATCACTAGGGAACACATCACAACACACACACATCTATTCTAAAGATAAAGAAGAGGCCTCCTCCTAACATTGATCGAACAAGAGGTCATCCGCTTCCCACTCTAGATCATCGTAGGGAGAAGGAGGATGAGCATGCAGTGTTGGAATGTTAAGAGGAGGAGCGTCTGACCCTCTCGCAACAAGGGCTAAGGAAGAGGGCCCCACAAGGTCCTCTCCACCAAGCTCTTATGGAGCTAAGTTCAACGATTTCACAAAGATCACCGACAAGGCCAAAACCTCATCTAGAGAGTTAAACATGCACTTTATGAGAGTGCCATGTCTTACCTCAATGGGCAGAGACAACTGTGCTTGAGATTCACCGCTAGGCTCGCCGAGTGATTCGAGAGCGGTGACAAACTCAGGAGAAGTCAAGACTGGTTCTATCACTAGGACATAACAAGTCAGCTTGGGACCACCTTTTGGAGAAGTTGGGATCCTCTTATGTCCTGTACTGTCAGGACAAGCACTCTCCACCTTCTATGTCGTTAGGGGATGTGAAATCTCCATAGATGAGGCAAGAGGTGTAGTGGAAGAGGAAGACAAGAAAATCATAGTAGATACCACCAAAGTGTTCATCATATCTACGGGTTTTGGGAAAGGCGGGACATTAAGAAGGGATTTCAACAAATGTGGCTCCACCGAAGGAGCGATGAACACCTGCACGTTTTTAGGGTCAGGCACATTTGTACTCATAGCGGAAGTCGGAAGTGATACAAAGCTAGTTTGAACAGAAGTAGAGGGGAGGAGGGAGGAGGATGCTGTAGGAGGCCCTGATACAAGGGATGTTGTCTCCTCTTCCTTCCTTTGTAAGGCAGCCTGCTCAGCCATGAGAGCCTTTCGCTGGTGCTTGTGCTCGCACGCAAGGTGGTTTCTGTGACTCTTTGAACTGAAGGCCAGAGGCTGTGAAGGAAAAGGAGCCATGGGAGTGTCTGCTACAACCATTTCCAATGGGGAACAAACTCTTGAATTGGAGCAGGAGGAATAGGGTGAGAAGCTGTGGGGCGATTCGAATCAAGTACCTCGGTAGCAGGCCTCTTCCTGTTTATTGCTTTGGGAGTAGGAGAGGTAGGAGGCTATGAAGGTCGATACATAGAGGATTCCCCACGGGGACCTTTTCCTCTACCATACAGATAATACCATGGTCTAGGCGGTTTAGTAGGGAGGTCCGATATCTTGATCTTGGGTCTATGCCAAGGAGGGATCATAAAACTTAATAGGTAAAAACCATGCTTTCTCATCTAATACTCCTCCCAAGAGAGGGGAGCAGATGAGTCATCTTGAGAGGAGGCAAGCTTCTCCTTCCCTTTTCAGGAAGAGGAGGCAACTAGCTGTTGTGCTATAGGAAGAGCCAAATTTGGCTGTCCCTTGTCCCTGGTCTTATACTTCACGTAGTTTTTGTAAAGTAGGTCTATTATTGGAGGAAGTGGACCAACCAAGGTGGGCTAAAAATGGTCTAATGAATATCCCCCATGGGACACCAAAGGCTGGTATCTAGTGTCATGCACTACATGCATGACACCTTCATGGGAGAACTTTAGACATTTATGAATAACAGAGGCAATTCCATTCATGGAAGCTAGCCAAGGTATACCTAGCTTCATCCTAAACATATCTGACTCCGGGATGACATAAAAAACTATGTCAATAGCCATAGGTCCAACTAGGATGAAAAAAGTTATCGAGCCATATGGCTTCAGACAAAGACCATCGTGTGTACAGATGGTGGATTTCATTTCTTCATACTCTTTTTTATGTAGTGAGTTAAGCCACAATGTCTCTTTTGTAATAACATTCACTCAACTCGCGAGGTCTACTAAGACTCCTGTCACAATGTTTCCATTGAGGTGAGCAAGAATATAGAGGGGAGAGGGATTTTTATTTAGGGGAAAGTCCTATGAAGTGAATGTCACATCTAGTGAACCGGTTGCAGGCTATGCGGTAGGGGTAACCATGACCATGTTAACATAGGCCTTGGGTTGAGTGATAGAATTAGTGGGATCGGAAATCATGTTAGCAAAATGTGATGGAAACAAGTCCATATATATCTATATTTCACTATTCACTTTCACCGCTGATTTATTCATGTTTTGTTTGCTTCCATTGAGGCGAATAGTACCGTCCTTGATGTGGCCTTGTATCTCTTGATGTAGGTGCATACAAAGTTTGGTATCATGTCCGTTAACTTGATGGTACTAGAAATAAGTACTTGCATCATACCAACTAGGGTAAGGTTCCTTAAGAAGTTTAGGGTTTGACAAGGTTACGATATTATCCTTCACTAACTTTTGCAAGATGGAAGAGTAAGATTCTGCTAACTTTGTGAAATTTTAGTTGTGTTTGAGGCCGTTATCATCCATAGCGACTACTACATTCACAACAACCTTACTTTTCCTAGAGATCGATACAATGGACTTCCCTTCAGAATGGAAGTGCGAGGAGGGTCCCCCAAACTAAACTACTGTCTGTTGATACTCTCGTAGGGCTACACACATATGCGTGAAAGAAGGGTATTTCATAAGGGAAAAATTCTCCTACCAAGGCCTTTGCAAGTTCCCTATGAATACCTTCTACACCCCAAAATTGGGCAATAGATACAAGATTTGTGAGAAGAGCACTTGATACCACATGATGAAGTCAATAATCTTTTCATTATCACCTTGTTTGCATCAGACGAGATCTAAAAGGGTCATTTTTGGCCTGATGTTAGCTTGGAATTGTCGTAAGAATTGATTTACAAGTTAGTCAAATGAGAAAATGGAATCATTAAACAAGGAATAGTACCACTCGAGTGTTGTGTCCTTGAGAGATCGAGGAAATAGTTTTGCCATAAACACGTCGTGATGGAAGAAATCTGTGCATAGGGCATTAATGGTGGACACATGCGTTTGTGGGTCCCCTTTTCCACCGTATTTTTTGAATTTAGGAATCTCCATTCCTTGAGAGAAGGGAGTGTTCAAAATTGTGACCAACAACAAGCTATGCTGAAAGAAGGGTTGGAAGATAGGCTGGGCAGAGGCTTGGGAGAGACTCACCAACTGGCTTTGCATCTTACCCATATTTTGAAGAAGAGTGTTCAAGATATGTTATTAGAAGATATAAGGCTAGAGGAACCTCCTCCAGAACCACCACTAGAGCCACCATCAGAACCACCGGTATGACCTCCACCAGAACCACTACTAGAGCCACTGCCACTAGTAGGGCCTCCGCTAGAGCCACCTATGCTTCCAAAGCCACCACCATGACCTCCATTGGAAACACTTCCACTACTACCATCCCCACTACTGAAGCCACCGCCACTACCAAATCCCCCACCTCTCATCCTGCCAAAACCTCCATGACTAGAGGTGACAAGAGGGGTGAAGCTAAAACCCAAGGGGATCTTGTTCACTTTGATAGTTTCAAATCCCTTGGAGGTAGAGGGGATGTTGATCGAGGGTACGGTATCGGCCATGTATATAGACATAAGAGGCATTAACATTCCTAACTATCTCTCATGGTCTTCAAAAGTGGCTCCTCGTACAATGTTAGGATTGCTTGGAGGAGCACATGCATTAGTTAGACTAGAGAGACTAGCCAAGAGTTCTATGCATGTTTGATCTTTTCCCACCATATATCTTAGTTCGCTGATAACTCGGGTGGCCCTAACCAACTTCAGGTCTCTTTGCAAGTGATGTTCCAAGTCACCCAACCCTTTACTAAGGGCGGAGACATATTTTGAAGGGATGTGAATAGCCTCATGTTTGTCGACCAACGATGGTGTGGGAGATACAGGAGGAGTGGGGACGTGGTTGATCTCGTCAGAGAATCCTACCTCACCCCTTGACAACTGCTCCTATGTGGCAAGACCAATGGTGTATCCAGAAGAAAGGCCAAAAGAAAAACCAATAGTGATCTTCATCCTTTCCATCAGAAGGTTTCATACACTTCTCCTAACAATATACCTGGAGGTTGTGGACTGGGTTGTGATGCTCATAAACCTTCACAACACTCAGGGGCACAACACTCACAAGATATAAGGGAAAAGCCTCAACACCAATGAATGAGCAGACGTTGGTTCATGTAAGGTTCACCAAAAAAGTAAGAGAGGGGGACCAACCATGTTCAAGGCCCTAGGTCATCGAGAGCCAAGAGTGGAAGGATTCCCTAACTTACCTCACTCTAAAGGGATGTTTTGAAATGAGAGATGAGAATGATGAGGACTATAAGGTCCTTAAATCACTTTGTAGACCTTAAACTAGTTTTGGGGCTAGGCGATCTAGTTTTCAGGTTCAACACTATGCTTCAAGTAGCTCTCTGCCCAAGGACGAAGCATGGTTCTAGGATGACAATGCAACACACTAGGATCTCTTAGGTGTGTTGGTGTCCGTATGACCAGAGGACTGAAAGTACAGTGGGAACTGCCAAAAAATGAGCTGACAGACTAGCTAATGGTTTCTAAGGGAACAAAATAAAACTATGAAGTAAAAGAAGTACAAGTGAATATGATAAATCAGATATATTAAAACTAGGATGACAAAAATTATCTCAAAAAATATCTTGTTCGCCAGCTAGCTCCAAACACACATCCACCTACACAAAAGGAGGAAACTTTTTGGGGGGTTATATAGGGGCCTGCCTTAGTCAAACCCCCATTTTTGTGTTTCCACCTCCATAGACAACCAAGATAGCAACTGTAGAGAAAAGTGTGATAAATAAGAATGAAAGTAAAGAAAATAATAAACAATACAAAACAGTAATGTGCTACTCAACCAAATCATAGAGGAGAGAAGTGAAAATGCTTACCACCTCCACCAAGAGTTCAC
>VDFB02337940.1:0-28120 GCA_007258455.2 Sequoia sempervirens
TGCTCAGTTGTTTGTTGTTATTTGGTTACTCTGCCAATCTCTTGGTCAAAGGGAAGGGTCATCTATCAAATGAGAGATGTGCAAGGACCGCATATGAGTTTTTGGTTGGCAGAAAAGCGCTTGAGTGATGCTTCTCCTCCACAACAGGCGACAAAAGAACCAAGATTTGGAATGAAGGATCTTGGACCATCTATAAGCTATTTGTTCTAAAGCTCATTTGAGCTATGTATGTAAATGTATGCATTATTATAATGTTGTAACTTGTGAAGTTATTGTAATGAAATGGAATCTTAATTATAATTTGTTATGGCATCTGTGTTTGTATATTCTCAATAAAGAAAAGACAATTTTTATTACAATGGCTTGTTACATAGTTTATTTACTCGTACGATAAAAACTTAGGAAATTTTTACTTCAGTAAAGGGTTGGCATGTTACATGTGGTATTAGAGCTACTAGGTTAAGCTCTGGAACCTATGAGCTCATTACACAAACAACACATAAACTTGATTGGAAGATAATGGTTGAAAAGTTCTTGTGCCACAACGACAAAAGAAAATAACTGAGGGAAAAGAGAAAAGAAGATGAGATTCCTAGGAACTTATTTAAGTTGGGACTGGAGAAGAGTCATCCTTGAAGTGGAAACTCCTAAAAAATAACAACTTATATTTATATCCCCTTAGATTGTGGAAGATTATGCAATCAAGTTATGTAGGAAGGTTAGGAAGAATAACCAAAATATACCTTCATCCTACGAAATAGATATAAAACTATGAGGGATAGAGAGGATTGAGAGAATCTTCCTTATTGATAGCAACCTATAAGCTTCAACGAGACAAGAATTCTTGGATTTAGTAAAAATGTTGTGAATCTGTGTGTATGCAATGTTGGCATAAATTAGATCAAAGTAGAGGGTCAACAAAGGAGGTATCCACAAGGTTGGAGAACTCTTGACATAAATCTAATTCTTGTATAAGGATATGATTTTTCAAGAAATTAGTTAGTACCTAGTAAAAAGGGAAACTACCAAAATGGTCAAAATGAAGTAATCAACGACGTGGACATGGTTCCACCAACCAAAAATCTATGAGATCAATTTGGAGTTTTGATTAAGATGAGAAAAAGAGACCAAACACCTTTGGTATCTCTAAAGGTTATGAGAGAATAAGATTCCAAACATTGGGATAAAGTCACTTGAAAAGGTGATTGTAGGAAAGAAACCTATAAAGATAAATCAGGTTGGCTTGACCAAAGGTTTGGATAGTACATAGATTGGTTGGAGTATAATATGAACTTACCAACATGTTTGTGAAAATCAACATATGTTTAGAGGTTCCAAAAGAAAATGGAATACAACATGGCACTATGTGTCAAATCAATAGAAGTTGTAAGGAAAACAATGCTCTAAGTTGAAAGGTGCATCGACCAACAAGGTTTTGTGGGTATGGATATTCCTCCACAAAAAGGTTATTGGAAAGAGAATGGGAATATTAGTGTGCCTCTTAACTTCTAAGTTGTTGATTATCTCCTATTGGACGATCCAAAATGATGAATCTACGAGATTAGAAATCAATGATGAATCTAACTTTGGGAAAAATTATATTCAAAGTATGTCATTGAGGCAAGAAAAAAGCAATGGAAAGCCGCAAGGAATGACAAATCATTTCAAAGAAGCAAGTGTTTGCTAGGAGTTCAATTTTGAGTAGATCGAATGTTGTGGAAACACTAAAGGGGGAAGGAAGAGAGTGGATTGACTTGGATTAAGTACCCCAACCAACGAAAATCATGAATATATTTTCAATTTGGAAGAACTAATGACTTCTTCACAAGTCATGATGTCAATTAAGTCATACATTTTATGACCACAAGGAAAAAGTTATTGAAATTTTTGGAGAAAAATAGTGGAGAGGTTAAGGATTGTAACCTATAATTACACCATACCTTATATATATTTGATTGGTAAGATCAAATGATATTATTATCGATGACTTAGGAAAGGATAGGTAGATTACTTGATCATGAAAGGGAAGACCATTGCCAAGAATAGGTAAGTAGAGATCTATATTACTTGTGATTGGAAGAAAGTGTCTCTACACTCCTATATACCTTATATGGGGATTTAGATAACGATGTTATTTCTATACACAGGTATTAATACTACATATTATGAAATATATCCATGTTGTGAAGCGACTTGACACTGTAGCTTACTGTGCTAAGAAACCTGGGGATCATAAGGTTTAGCTATAAATCCATAGAGATGGTATGAAGGATAAGGCAATATGTGATGCTATGCAACCACAACAATTATCTTTACTTAATTGATCACTTGATCATACCTTACTCTTGAATGAAACCCTAGGATTAGAATAACCTATTTGGGACAAGAAGTTCATTTGATTAAAGAGAGAAACCTTAGGTTAAGTTTTACCTACTGGGTTGGGATATGTATTGGACTACTCATTGACACCTATAGGTTGGAAATAACTTACTTGGTTGGGTTGTACATTTGGTCTTGATTGGAACATATAGGGTTAGAGTAACCTATAACAACGGACTAGTCATTGAATGATGACTCTATCCTAGAATTAGGGCATACTGAGGTAAGGAATCACCTATCTGATTAAGTGAATCAATGGAGCTAACAAGAAACACTTGTGCTTGGTAATTAGGTATGTAATTAAATTTTATATCTTCTAGGGACCAACATGATTGAATGAGGATTAATACTCGAAATCAGTACCAATTCTTATTGAGAAAATTAGATTGAGTTAAAAGATGAACTGCATCTTTGGAAACAATCCAAGGACAGAAGAAATCCAAGTTGTGGATGTCCTAAGATAAAGGAGATTTATCCCCGCAAAACTCATAACCATTATTACTTGGGAATTAAAGGTGGCATGAGATCATAAAATAGGTTTTCACTTAGTCAAATAATAGACTATTATTGGATATAAAAGAACCTATGTACCCAAAATTTTGGAAGATTCAAGAATGAAACAAGGAAATTGATGTCAAAGTTAGGACATTGGAACAACAAAATTATTTGTCGAATGAGGAACCACTATAACCTGGGAAAAGATAAAGTAAAAGGTTGCACGGAATGTGGCAAGATAATGTCTAGTATGTCAAGAAATGAAGACCATGTTTCATCATCGATAGGACATGTGTACTCTCTTGAGATTCCAGAGGGACAATAGTAGAACACAAGACAAATCAATTTGATTGTCGGTGAAATTGACATAATGTTCTAGTGGAAAGACTCACCAAAGTAACCAACTCTAGTTGGAAACTTGATTTATAGAATTTCGGTCCTAAATAATATATTATGAGAAGTAGTTGCTTAGTATTCTTGAGAAGGTTGTCTCAGTTTTGAACAAGAAAATAATGATAGGGTTGTGTGAACCATGATCATACTATGAGACATCCAATTGAACGAATGTGCAATATATTATTATAACCAAATAGGAAAAAGTGGTAAACCAAATCTTGAATGATTTATAAACTTCTAACATTGATGTTTGGACCATTATATGGAAAGGAAGGTTAGAAACTCTATTAGGCTGAAATAGGCTTAGAAATAGGGTTAACCATTGACTTGATAGATTGTCAAAAGGAGTAATAGATCGAAGATATAGGTGAAACTTTGTCAATACAAAGCTTAAGTATGAACCAGTATCAGAATTTGATAGGTGTCCAAGAGCAATGCTATGCTCAAGATGGACAAGTAGTCAAGAAAAATACTTTATGGTTAAGGAAAATGGATGTGTAAGTGATGGAAAGACTCAGTTTTCAAGTTATCTAAAAGTGTAAATACCAAAGGGAAGGATGGGACCCATGGTGTAGTGCACAATGCATCATTATTCCTTTTCTATTTGGATTATACTAAGGATAAATTCATGGGCCAATGATTTTCAGTCGCTATGTCTTAGGTGTCATGTATAGTTACTATTGTACCTAGGATGTACATACGAGGTAATATGATAATGTAATAAAGCTCTTTGGGAGAGTAATTATGTGTGAGGCATATAAGTTTTCCCTATGCGATAGTGAGGGCACTTGATGAAAGGTCCGGGAAGGGTAAGGTTGCAAGGTGGGGTGTTACATAGGAAGGATGTTTAATGATTCTTAAATGAATTGAAAAGAGTAAGTATAAACCCTTACTAAACTTTATCTGTGTTAAAATGCTATAGATCATTGGGGACAATGATTCACAAGGGGGAAAGTATGTTACACCCCAATTATGTAATTACTATTTACTATTACTATGTAGGGTAAATGTGAATGTAATTCGTATTCTTATGGTGAATAAAATGTGCTTGCACTTTGTTATTGATGCATTATGAATGAATGTTATATGAAGAAATGCATATATGTGAACTAGATGGTTATTGAATAGATATTCTAACTTTGGAGATGTATTATGTATACTGCATATTTTTTCAATAGCTAACTGTCATGATCATGTGTTAGTGGTTGCAGGTAAATGTTCATTCCTCCAGGCAGAGGGGAAGTATCACTCAGGAGAATATCTTGGTCAAGTAACCAGTAACGTAACCTATCTGAGCTTACTCACACACACACACACTCACAATAGAATGGTTGAGTCTAGTCATAGTGTTGGGAATTGGTAAGTCATCCTTAGTTTGATGTAACTGCATTAGTAAGGGTCTTGATTATTGTTGAATGCATGCTTGGGTGATGTTTATCTATTTGGAACTTGTGAGTCCTTCCTTATGTTATTGTGTTTGATTGTATGGTTGAATGAGTATTTGAGATATATGCATATATATGTATATGTCGGCATATGCATACGATGGATATAATGGGATGCCCATACGAGTATGATGACATATGTACAGGTATCCACATATGTATATAAATGTTTAGTATGATGCTAGTGTGAATATAATCATGGGGTCATTAATTATTCTGATATTGAATGGATCATTTGACTAACATGTTATATAATATATATGTTTGTATATATGTACAAATACACACATAAGCGCAAAGCTTAATAGAGGTGTGTGTGTGAATGTTTACTCACTTGTATTCATTTGTATATCGAATATTTACATACTTGGTTGACTTGGGATATAAATATATATATTAGTATAAATACATATACATATACATATACATATATATATATATATATATGAATGTATATGTTTATAACCATATGATGATAAGAAATGGTAACCTGATATATGTGAACATATTAAATATGTAGATGTACGTATATGTATATATATGTGAAAGTAAAGATATATAGGTTGATATTATTGAAGTTATTTTATGTATATATATAGGAATACATACATATATATATATACACGTAAGCGTTAATGCTTAAAAAGAGGTGTGTACATATATATATATATATATATATATATATTTCTAAATGATTGTTTTATATTTGAAAATGCATGGCACACTTTGTAAAGCATTGTTAACATGCATATGTATATCAAAATGAAGCACACACACACATATATATATATGTGTGTGTGTGTGTGTGTGCGCGCGCGCTTATATAACATAGAATGCCCATATTTAGAGGCCGCACCATATGTGAGTTTGAAAGTAAAACTTTATAGAATTTTATAAGTAGTGCCTAAGCCACACGTAGCATAAGGTATATGAAATACTGATTATCATTTGTTGGAAAAAGTCTTGCTGCGTATGTAGAACGCTTTATGAAGATACAGAAAACACATAGTTTCAATGTTAAAGGCTGATTTATGCATGAGTATAAGCCGACCCATACCTTGAGCATAGATCAATATATGTATGAGATATGCTAAACATATGAAGGCAAAAAATATATTACTTGTGACTACATTTCAGGAGCTGATTATTACTCTTGCTGTCCACGCGTTTAGAAGCGAGTATTCTGCAAATTAATTCACGGCATTAAGTCAATATAAGGTAGAGGCTTGGTTGATGCCTTTAGTGGAATCATCTTTGACTTAGTAAACTTATTATTGCTATGTCTATGTGCTAATATCAACCGCTGTAAAAGGCGTATTAAGTTGTGAACAACATGTCATTGAAGTGGTCAAAATGATAAATGTGATTAGTTGACTCATGCCAAGACTAAGTAGATGCATTCTATGTGTTACATATTTGATATTGACTAATTCAAATACAATGCAAACCGCCAACTGTTGGAAAGAGATTAAATTACCTTGGTGCCACCTTATGAATCCTATTTGCTGGAGATGTTCATTATATGAACAATTTGAATTACACCATATCAATCATGTGTTGATTTGAATAAGTCTCTTATTGTTGTTAATCATTGGGGGTGATTTGTAGCTGTGATTAGCTGAGTAAGTTCTTATATTTGTGCCGCCTTTTTACTAAGTCAAGTGAGTAGGTTGTGCATGGTAATTGTTTCCAATATCCATGCCTAATGTGTAGTATGTGAGGTCTCATTGCTGCTATATAAATAGCAGGGAAAACTCATTTGTTGAGGATGCATTTTAGCAAGCATTTTACTCTACATTATTATCAGCTTTATTCAATTTTATTGAGAGAGATATTTATGTTATATTTGAGAGAGGGCAGTATTTGAGAGAAGTATTCAACCAACTTGAGTAATAGAGGACTATTGTCACGTCTCTTGGGAAGTTTCAATCAAGCTAGTTGTTGTTTGAAGAAGCTACATTATATTCAATTTATTGGATAAGCAAAAACAGGCATGAGGATATATTATCTTTATTATTCTAGTTTTGAAAGATTGTTCTCCATGAATACTTTGAATTGTCTATTATGAGTACTTGCATTTAGGGAAACTAGTATGGCTTTGAAAAGGAAATAGAAGCTATTAGGTTGTTTTTATGATGTGCTTGTATGTACTCCATAATAGGAGATTTGTGTAATCATAAGTATTATTTACTAGATATGATTGAACATGAGTGGCATATGTGTTACTCTTAGCTAGGTTATTGATTTAACTAGAATAGCTAGTGTTCACTCCTAGGATTGTTATCCAATATGGGAGGGAGCTTGTGTATTTACTTGTTTAAGTAGATTTATTCCAAGTATGTAGAAATGGTGATAGATTATCCATTGAAGGAAATACCTATGTGTATTTTAAGATGGCCTTAAGTCAAATCGGCCCTAAGTAGTGTATTTGATAGATGACCTTCATTCGAAGTACTGATTGAGAACACTTTGGCCAAAGTAGTGTGACTACCTCTAGCTCCACTATCAGTTCACCGTGATCCACTATTACATGCTAGTTCCAAATTGTGGGTTTACAAGTTCTAGTTATGTAGGACACATCACTATGCTTAGTTGGTTGTCGTTATTCAATTATTCTACCAATCTATTTGTCGAAGGGAAGGGCCATCTATCGAAAGATAGATGTGTGGGGGATCGCATATGAGTATGTGGTTGGCGGAAAGGTGCTTGAGTGATGCTTCTCCTCCACAACAACGAAAGAAGAACCGATATTTGAAAAGAAGGATCCTGGACCATCTATAAGCTATTTGTTTTAAAACTCATTTGAGCTATGTATGTAAATGTATGCATTCTTGTAATGTTGTAAGTTGTGAAGTTATTAAATAATGAAATGGAATCTTTATTGTAATTTGTTATGGCATCTATGTTCGTATATTCTCAATAAAGAAAAAAATATATTACAATGGCTTGTTACATAGTTTATTTACTCATACAGTGAAAACTTAGGAAATTTTTACTTCAGTGAAGGGTTGGCATGTTACAATCTCGTTCACCTATACTACTTCCAAACAATAATTTTATATCAATTAAGCCAGGCCTTGACCCTAACTATTTTTTTAACTTACACTTTCATGTCATACTCTTGGATCTTGTTGATCCACATACAAATTTTATTGGGAGCTTCTTGTTGAATGAAGATATCCTTGATTGTTGATTGTGGAACATAATAAATAGCCTTTACACCAATAAGATGAGGTTTGAAATTCTTTATGGCCTTTGCAATCTAGAGAAGGCATGATTATTCATAGTTGAGTATCTCAACTTATCATCTTGTAATGATTTACTAAAGAAGGTAAGGGGTTGTTCATACCCCTCTTTGTTCTTTTGAAGTAAGACAACAATAATTGTATAGAAAAAATTAGAATAAAACAACTATAATGGTTTGGAATTATTTAATCTTACCAAAAGAGGTGCCTCATTAAGAGCTAATTTTCTACCTTTAAATGCTTCAATTGGTTCATCACTCCATTCAATTGATTGTCCTTTCTTTAGAATTTTAGATATGGCATTAGTATTCTCAAAAAAGTTAGGAATAAACCTCCTAATAAAGTTTATTTGTCCAAATAAGGACTACTCTCCCTTGACTTATTTGGGTTGGGGGACAAAATAAAATTTCCTTAGCTCACTCCAGGTTTATCCTCGCCCCTTCTTTTGACACACTGTTTCCTAACAATTTACCTTTCTTAACACAAGTATGCAATTTTTGGGATTTAAAGAAAATCCCAAATTATATGCATCTCTTGAAAATTAGCTCTAATTGTTTACATTGATCACCCATTTATTTAGAAAATATAATTAGCTCGTCTTAGTTACTACCACGATCTCATCAATAAGACCAACAAGGCAACATCCATTGCCCTTTAAAAAGTAGAACCTATATTTTACAACCCAAATGGAATTATCACATAAACATAAGTTCCTCGAGGATATGTAAATGCTATCTTATGTTGTTTTTACTCCTTGAATGCCACTTGGTTATACCTTGAGAATCCATCCATCATAGACATTAGTTTTGAACCTATAGCCTTCTATAGTAAATGATCCATGCTTGGGAGAGGGTGGTTTTCCTTAAGAGACTTGACACTTAGATTTATTAAATTTACATAGTTTTATTTCCCCATTATTTTTTCTCATTGGTACAAGGTTAGAAATCCATTTAGAATTCATGATAGGTTTGATGATACCTCCATCCAAATTTTTAAGTTCCTTTTGTATATGTGGGGTAAGGGTTACGTTGATGGGTCTTTGATTTTGTTAGAAAGGTTTTACATCTACTTGGAAGGGAATAGTATGTTAATACATATCTTCCCTATAAGCTTTAGTCTCATCACAAGACCATACAAAACACTTTCTAGACTTTCTCAATAGTGCTATCAACATTTTCTTTTTATAGGCTTTAATTTGTTCTATATATAAATTATTTTGGGATTTACCTCTATCTTAGATTAACACCTTCAACATTATTTTCTTGAACTAAATTTCTCATATTATTGTAACGATCTCAACTATTAATCATTTTAATGTAAAAATCCCTTTAAGAAGAGTGTTGGATTTTAGTTGCACTTTCATTTTTAATTCGTAAGCTACAACAAAGCTACTCAATATATTAATTTAGGAAAAAAGGTTACAAAAGTTTCAACTTTTTGCCTCTTTATGGCTTCCCCAAGATAGACTTCGTATACTCAAACCCTTATGCCTATTATTCTAGCTATATTTGCTATTACATCAAATATATAACAACAATTTGAACCACTTCCTACTATCCATGCTTTACATACATTATTTTGTTATTTAGTCTCTTTCCTTCACTTTATCCCAGTCTATGAACTCATACATCCACTCTAGGTCATGGAAGGGATCCAAATTTGTTACCTTCTTAAGAAATGTGCAACCCTTCTCTACCTTTTGGCGATTTTGCTTCAACATGCAAGATTTGAAGTTAGATATAGAAGGCTACCATTGTACAATCATTCATGATCCTTTGAATATCTTTTGGAGTTGGAATGCCAACTCCCAATTGAACCACCAACACTGCATCCTCTAAGCTACCCAAGATATCAACTCTTATCAGCTCCCTCAACAGAGTCAATACCATCTCCTTTGCTTCCCCCAGATCCAAGAGTGATTCCACAAATCTAGACAAAATATTTGAATTGACCTTGTAGCACTCCTCTGCTACCATAAATTATTTTCCCAATGCCAGCCTTTCCACCTTCAATATCAAGCCATTGTGATATTTAAAAATCACTCTCAAACTTTTCTCTAAAATGTGGCCTAAAAAGGCAAGTTGACTTCTCAGACACACCAAACAGATAAGGGTATCCATCTACAATTTCATAGCCAAAATATTACAACTCTCTCTTTTACTGCTCTCGACTTGAAACCGCCTTGAATTTAAATGCCTCCTTCCCCTCATCATGCATGAGTGCATCGAAGACAAATTCCTACAATCAATTATTTTATAAAGTTGTCTGCTCAAGCCATATATTATAACGATCATATTATACCCTCTTACCCTTTTAAAGGACTGAAAATATTTTCCATTTGGTATGTCACTAGTCTGTGGTGCCAATTATATGCAATCATTATGCCCCATCTATTTGTCCTTGTGACCAAAGTCACATCCCAATCAATACCCTTACCAAGAAAAAATTTCTACATCCCAATCACACATGTGATAATGATTTATTCAGTCCTTTCCTTCCTCAACCCACTATTGTTTGTTCCATGCTATTGGCAGCCAAACTGGCAAAGGAATCCACATCCTTATTGTCTTCCCCATATACTAGTTAGCCACTTGGTCCCTCAACTTGTCAATCAATTCCAGTTCAATCTCCAAGAGTTCCTTCAATTTCCAGTTTAAGATTGAATGAATTCTTAGTGCA
Organism: Sequoia sempervirens; assembly: GCA_007258455.2. Lineage (NCBI taxonomy): Eukaryota > Viridiplantae > Streptophyta > Pinopsida > Cupressales > Cupressaceae > Sequoia > Sequoia sempervirens. The sequence continues at coordinate 10,640 of VDFB02337940.1, forward strand.
TTTATCAGTAAGGTCGATTCCCTTTCGATCTTTAATTGATCAACTTTTACTTTTTTGTGGAGTTTTAGACCATGAATTAACGCTTGAAACTCTACAACATTATTTTTGCCTGTATAAATTGGCTTCAAAGATCTGCACAAGACACAACCTTGCTAATATCTAATTACTCATTCTCCAGAAACTCTTAGGCTTCCCCTGGAAGCACTTTCGAATTTTAGCTTGTACCAATCAGATTGTGGGGGTTTTCATACAATCATTAATCTCATTGCACGATACTCAACTCCTCCAACCCGATTAAAGAGGTGAAAAATTATTCTAAACCATTTTTTCTTCATCTTGTTATCCCACCCCGTTAATGAGTTGTATTCCCATTTTGGTTCACAATATTGTTATTCATTATCTCTACTATTATAACTTCCACCTTATTTATGAAAGAGGGAAAACACATCTTTTTCTTGAAAAACTCTTATGTTTATCTCCCAAATCATTATCGAAGGGCTAACAATCCAAAGACACGGAGAGGAAGCAAACTTGTCTAAAACCAGTCATGCCTTGAAGAGACTCGAGATATAATTCTAGAGATTGCTCTCCCATCCTAACCATGCACAAAGCCATGTCCAAATTTTTTGTGCAAAGGGACATCCCAAAAACAAATGGTCCAAGTTCTCCTCCTCATTCTTGCACAAAGAGTACCTAGACGATCCTTGGAAATACATCTTAGTAAACTTGTTTGTTGTCAATATTTTCTTCTAAAGGTTAGTCCAAGCAAAGGTTCCTACCTTTGGAAGATGATTTATTCCAACATAGATGTAAAGGAATTTTTTTCCTTCACCATTACTCTCCACCAACTTGTACCCATTTCCCATGTTGTAGTGGCTCATTTTTGAGTCGTTCTATTTAATAGAATCCCTTCCCTTATCATAACACTTCTTTCCTTCGGGATGTTCATCAATATAACTTCCTCTAATAATGGAAGACCCATAAAGCCTATATCTTTCTAGCACCAAGTAGAGATGTCATTCTTCTATACCTCCATCATATAATCCCTAACACATACTCCCCAGGTTTATTGAAGAATCCTCTTAGACTAGGAAAAATATGCCAACTTATCCACACTTGGAAAGCCTCCCCTAGTATATTCCCAAAACCTAGCAGATCACCCATCTTGAATTTCTCAAGTTAAATGATTGCTATGATTGTTTTGCATGTCGTCGTAAAGTTTCATAACCTAGATCCTCGAGGGAGGCTTGTTATTGTGAGAATACTTGAAGGCTCATTGATGTCAAGATATTTGTTTTGAAGGAATTGACCCCACTTCAACTAAGGGTGATTAAACATTCTCCACACCAATTTGGCACCCAATTTTTTTTTTTGGGATAACTATGTTTTCAAACCCATGCCAACCCCTTCTTTGGGTTTACAAATTTTATCCCAAGCTATGAGAGCTATTTTTTCCTTCTTTTATGTGCCTTGCCAAAAAATCTTCTCATTTTCTAGTTCAATTTTTGGCTTGTGGCTATTGGTAGCACTAAACATGACATAAGGTAAATTGGTAATGTTGGTATCATAAATTTCAACATTGTGATTCTACCTCCCCATGATGACCATTTCCATGATTCTGATTTGTTTGAAATTTTCTCCATTAAGTGATCCCATAATTTACTTGTTTGATGCCCCTTGTCTAAAGAGAGACTCGGGTACACACAAGGTAAGGAACCTCTTTTGAATTTTAAAACTTTGATCATTTCTTGCTCCTGTATGAGGTTGGTGGTAAAGAAGAAAATCTTTGTTTTGGCTACATTCATCGCTTGGTCAGAAGCTTGAGTGTAAATTTCTAATATATCCTTTATCTGCTTTGCCTCCTTCCTCTTTGCAACACCAAATAATATTATATCTTCCATAAACTACTGATGTGATATAGAACATAGGTTTAATGTTATCTAAATTCCTTCCAACTTGCCTTCCAATGCTACTTGGTTTATGAAACTTCCCAAAGAATTCACCATTATAGTGAAAAGGAATGGTGATAGAGGATCCCCTTGTTGCAATCTTCTTGACACCTCAAAGAAACCTTATGGAGACATGTTGATCAAAATGGAGAACCATGGACTAGCGATGTAGTTGAAGATCCAATTTGACCATTTTTTGTCAAATCCAAAGGCTTCCAATACTTCAAATAAAAAACTCTAATCTACCCTATCGTATGCTTTCTTTATGTCCAACTTCACAGGCATACTCTATCGACTAGTTTTCTACATTGAGTGAATAACCTCTTGCACTATGATTACATTGTCCAAGATTGATTTTCCTGGCACAAAACCAGTTTTCTCCTTTGAGATAATGTTCAAGAGTATGTGTTTTAGTTTTTTTTGCCATTGATTTTGCTAGAATCTTATAAGTTGTATTGCAGAGGGATATAGGTCGATAGTCATCTAATTAAATTGTTTTCTCCTTTGGAACTAAGGCAATGAAAGTGTTATTGACCTCCCTTTTTATGGGAGTCTTTAATAGCGGGTGATCCCACAATATTGATTTACAATTCCTTTGAGGAAGGAAAATTGCAAAAACGATCCCATGAAAAAAAATGATTTTTAGGGGTTCACATGAACTGGGATGTTCGTATGGACCCAAAAAGGGGTTTGTATGGACCCTGGTTTGAGCGAACCCTATTTAATAATGGGACCCACTTTTTGGCAATTTTTTAAAATGAAGACAATGGAAAATTAAAAAAAGGGGGGTTCGCTCGAACGAGGGTCCATACGAACCCCCTTTTTTCCCCTTCCCCTCCTCTTCTACCAAATCTTTGTAAAATTTTGTTTTTCAAAGCTCAGGTTGAGGATGAAAATGGAGGAGAATTCACAGAACCAACTAGATGATGGTAGTTCTCGAAATGAGCTATCCATTAAATATAATTTTAATATGTTTTGGTTTTATTATGTTTTTTTTTTAGTTTGATTAAACATAGGTTTTTCACCAAAAATCAAGCTCTATGTTCTGCACATGTGGAAAAATAGTAGATGATTGAAATAAAATTCTAAAAATATGTTCGGGCTAGGTATAGATGTCCTTGATCCAGTAGAAAAAAAAAAATTTTGATACATACAAAAAAAAATATGTTGTATACAGTCTGCCTATGTCTGAATTGTAGTTGGTTTGACTTTGAAACTTGATTAAGGAAAAAATATTCAATAAAACACTATGAAACCAAATGAACATGTTAGATATTGTAGTTACAAATCTAAATTCAAAAAAAATAGAATTTTATCCTTAATAGATAAAAAGTTATGTTGTTTACGGTGAGCATCACTCCTTAAAAATGGTGTTTACTGATAAAACTAGTTTTCAAAGGAGATGGAAAAAGAAATGCAATCTGATTAAAAAAAAATTAAAAAATATATTTAGAATCTATAGACAAAATGTCACAAATCACTAGTTTGGATCGTCTTCAAATTCCTCATGGTTTAGCAACTATAGGTACCCAAAATTGAAGATTTAGTTAGAAAAATTTAGTTCAATGTCTAGTTTGGCCAAAAATTGTAAACCGGTATTGTGGGATCACCCTAGCCTATACAATATTCATTCCAATTATGTACCAACATTTATGATAGAAGTTTGTTGAGAATCCATCGAGCCTTGGTGCTTTGTTTGGGTGGAGTTTCCCCACAACTTCCTTAATCTCGTTTTCTAAGAAAGCCTCCATTAGCATTTTGTTTTTCTCTTTGAAGACTAGTCTAGGTATGTGTCTCAAAATTTTATTATGAGCTTTTAGACTTGAACCATCTTAATTGTTTAGTAGGTTTTGAAGAAACCTACCATTTCCAATTTGATTGAGTCAAGGTCCTCAATAATTGATCCATCTCTCTTTTTTATCTAGCTAATTTTGTTCATGTTTCTTCAAATCTTGGTTGCATTGTGGAAGAATTTCAACTTTTTATCCCTATCTTGAATCCAAGTCTCTCTTGATTTTCATTTCCAAAAACACTTCTTCCTTAGTCAAGATTCCTATATAATCTTTCATGAGTGAATTTTCCAACATAAATATTCTTTAATCCATACCCTCAATAACAATCTCCTCATTCAAATTATTAATTCTCTCTTCAAGTTATTTCTTTGTTTGGAAAATATTTTTGAAGTGGTTCATGTTCCAAATATTTAACTATTGCTTCCCATACTTTAATTTGGACATAAACCTAAACATTTTGGTTCTAGGTTTAAAAGCTTCTGCCCACTATTTCTCGATCAAATCTATAAATCCCGAGTCTTTCATCCACATATTCTCAAAGATAAAAGTACATCTTGTTGGGATCCTATTACCACTAATGATCAATTGTATTGAGTAGGGGAGAGGGCCCAGTAGTCGTGCGGGGTCCAATAGTCGCGCACTCAATCGTGATAATAATACCCAATAGTTGTTTATATAATGTCCAATAGTTGTTATTTGACTACCCATAATTAAACAAAATGTATGCTTTTGATCTAAAAAGCAACCAATCATGTGATACCACATCAGCACTCAACTAGTCATGATGTAATGCACATTGGTCTCACAATTTTTTGGGGCCTTTTTGGACACCTTGACAAAAAACATGTTGATGTGGCATCATAGTTGATGATGTGACCCTGAAACCTTAGTTATAAGCAGAGAACTTGTCAAGTAAGATGTTGTAAAAAATTGGGAGTGTTTGAAATTTCGACGTAGGATAATTAGAAGCATGAAGTTAGGGTGCACGACTACTGGGCCCTCTCCCCTAGTGATGTGATCCTAAGAACGGTATGATGTTGCTCTCAAAAGAAAAAGGCCAAAATCTATTCAGATCACCTTTGCATGGGAATCTATCAAATTTTTCTACTATGTTGCTAAACCTAATCTCTAATTAGTTCATGTGAGAGCTACATTTTCATTGGAATTTCAATTAAATGATTTCTTTCCACAAAGTTTAAGAAGTCCGCTTGTTATTGATACATCTTTTGTACCCCTCCCTGCTTGTCTTGACTATAGGGTATGGTGTTGAAGCATCCTCCTAAAATATGGAATGAATTTGGATATCCTACTAAAAATTGTTCAATCTCTATCTGGACTTGTTTTTTCTTTATGTGTATGTGAAAGGTCTGTAAATATTAACCAAAATGAATTGAAGGTTCAAGGAAAATATTTTTACCCTGCATCCTTGCCAATTTTTTCCTTTCAATTTCTCAATAGAGACTAATTAGGGTTTCCAAAACATAACAATTCCCCCAAATTCTCCTTTCAGATGGCACCATTCCCACATTACATAATTTTAATTTCTTATTCAACAACTCTATCTCCTCTCTACCTAATTTTGTTTCTTGGATCATGAAAATATCGACATCTGTTAATTCCATCTTGTGCTTTACCAAGAGATTTTTGTTAGGTGTCTTTAATCCCCTAACATTCCATGATGAGATCTTCACTGCTCTTTGGAAAGGGTCTTTTCCTTCTCAAATCTTAGCATTCTAGTTATTTTTACTTGGCCTTATACATCCTCATCCAGAATATGCTTCTCCTGATTTAGTTTTTGACCCTTCTTTTTCCCTTCACTACAATTCGAGGAGGCCTTTGTTGACTCCTTTTGGATGATTCCAAGTTTGGATGAATTGTTTGGGGCTAGCTCTGTTTCCATTTCTTTATCCATTTCCTCATTAGGTAACTCCTCCACCGATTCCTCTATCTCCCTATCTTTCAAGCATAGATTATACCTGAGATCCCCTTCACTTAGAAGATTTTTTAGGACTACTAATTCTTGGTTCTTCAATCTCAAACCTCTCTTTATTTGTGACGTTGAACAATTCGTAATCCACATTCAATGTATCCACATTTTCATCTATTTTTTAATTTTCTTTGTTTTCCAAAGTTGCAATTTTTGAAACCACCTCATTTTTCATAGTAGCCTTCGCTTCATATTCATTCGCTTTTCTTGGACTTGACAACTCAGTTGGTGGGATTATTTGAATCCCTTTCATAGGCTCTTTTTCTCCCATCATAATATTGGATGTCAATTTGATACAGTCTACCTCTTAGGTCCTTTACTTAAACATTTCCTACAGACGATTGGTGAGGAATACAATTCAATCTTTTGGATCCATCTTTAGTCTTGATTATTATTTCCAACTCATCCCATTATGTCGATCCAAGGTCTTTTTCCATACAAATTCTAATGTATATGCTGAATTCATCATTGGGAAATGGTCATCCACTTTTATGAATGAACCCAATGCATCCCCAATCTCTTTGAGTGATTCTTCATTCTAATATTTTGATGGAAAATTGTATTTTCTTATCCAAATTAGAGTTTTGTCGATCCTCTGTGTTAAGGGATTAAAGTTTGGCATCCATTTTCTATTAAAAGCCATACTCCATCCATCATAAGATGGCCTTTTCTTAGAATGGTTTCTTTTATTTCCTTTGATTCGTATTCAATCAAGAAGAATCCATCTGGAAGTGACTTAGTTTTCACCTTCGTGCCCCAATTTTATAGCCACCATTTATGAATTCTTGCCCTTATTGGCCATTTCCTAACCCATTTTGCAAAAAAGGAGCTCCTTTAGCCACTTTGCTATCTCTGACAATTCATTGGATTTGATGATAATTGCCTTGATATTAACTAATTTTCTCTTATTGTTTTGTCTATTGTTTTCCCATTCATTCTTATTATTTGGGATTCAACTTCCCTATACCTAGGGTTTTTCCAAAAAATTCCATATCTCTTGCAATAACCCCTTTGGCTAGATCCATTGATATGTCTGAGCCTCCTTTCTTAATTCTAAGGGAGTGACATTGACTCCAATCACTATGACAAGCACCTTCAATCCTCTCTATGAATCATCGAATCGCTTGTTCATGCTACCTTGCAAGTCATTTTCAATTCCTTTATTTTCCCCAAATGCCTCTACTATGCTCTTGAATCATGTGAATCAATTTCAATCTATTTATCTCATTTATTTTTAGTTGCATTATCTTATTCCTAAACAATATTTCTTTTCAATTCTCAAGTTCAACCACGGGTTTCTAGTCAATGTGTTGACTATCAAATTCATCCATATAGTCGAGGAAACCGTATATTTCGTAGCTATCATCAAATACTTGCTAGTTATAAATATTATCTAGAATAGTTGGGCTTGTTAGAATCTCCACACTATACTGCTATGTGAGAAAAAATCTCCAAATAATGTTTGAATGCTACAATTTATAGAGCATCAAACTCTAAATTTTTTTTATCTATCCACCCATTTAATGTCAATTACATCAAATAGTTCCATGTTCTCCCAAATAATATTTTTATGTCTTTGATATTTTTTCCTTGGTTGTATAGATATTCTTTACTTTTTGCACTATGAAATCTAAATCTCCTTGAATTCTTAGGCACCTAATCCCATTCCTGTGAATAGTGTTTAGCCCTAATAATAAAGCTTCATACTTAGTAGTATTATTTGTGCATTAAAATATAACATTAAATGAAAACTTGGAAAATTTATTGCTTAGTGAAACCAAGACAACACTTGCACCTAAACCATCCTTTTAATAAGCACCATAAAAAAACATGGTCCATAAATAATTCACATTTTTTTCACTAGTAGATTGAGGGATGAGATCAAATTTCTTATTCTCATGTTCATCACAAAACTAATGAAATGGTCAAATATCAAATCAAAGAAATTTATATCATTGGCGGTTTTGTACTTGCCCTCAAAATTGTTTAATGTATTTTATTCTTTGTGTAATTTTATATCTACCCCATACATAGGGATGTTAGCATAGGAAAAATCCATTTGAATGCTACCTCCAATAGATTTTTCCACTTTATAGACAAAAACATACCCCATTTAGGAGGACATTCCATAATGATTATGTCCACCAAGATTGATTTATCTAGGTATGCAGCAAGTTGAACCTCAAAATTGTTCATGATACTTATGACATTCACTTATCTAGAGTCCATTACAAAAAAATTACCATAAGACTTGGATACTTGCAATCTCAATTCATTCATACCCTAAAGTGGCATGCTATTACTTAAGCCACCAAATTACAACATATAATTATGTAAAAATCACCCTTTAATCATTAAGGTGGTATAAAAAGGATCAACACTTAGTTGATTGTTGAGTAGGGAAGCCCTTATGTACACTTCTATAATTTTTTTATCCTTTTTATCCTTTTCTATATTATTTGTGGTGGCAAGTTGACTTAGAATATTCACAACAATGAAATAAGACACAAATCTATCCTTTCTTTTAGAAATCCTAAAGACTTCTCCTATTGGCATAGAGATCCTAACTTGACTTAAAAATTATGCCATGTCAACAAGGTGGTATATTGAAAGAGGTGTGCTATGTGGAATAGTTACATCATTTGCATTAGGAATAAAAGATATAATTACATCAAAGGATCCAATGTTGTTACCTTTTGACTCTTTCCTCTTCTCTTCAACTCCACTTGGGTCTTTCAATGAAAATTCTTTGATATTTCTTGGTTTTATTACTTTGGATATTTTTTTGCAAGGTAGGCATGCCATTTGATGGTATAACATGCTCTTGAGCCCTAGGTATTTAATTTTTCTTTGCTATCTACTATGTAGGGGCCTTTATTTTCTTAGTCACCTTTTTTACTGGGATCTTATTTCTTGCTCCAACATCTACCCTTTGTATCTCCTTATTAGCCTTTTTTATCAACTCTACTTGCCTTAACAATGAGTTATCTTTGGGCTAGTTCATACCTACCTCGTATTTGATATCCAAATTGAGCTTGCACTATTGTTGCATTAGTGAAGAAATTTATGCCCTCATCAAAAGGTTTTATTTTCTTATATCTTTACTTTGTGACATCCTTCAAATTCTCAAAATCATGAGCTGGAAACTCATTCTAATTAGGACCTACACTACACTTATACTGAAGTATTTGACCTTTTGCATCACAAATATCATTGTAATATTCCTCACCTTCCAACTCATGCTTAAAAAACATCTAGTTGTCCAACTTCATCCTCATAGTACTTAGCACCACCTTCTTCATTTGGGAATTCTTCTTCTCTACTCATTAAAAGAGAAAATACATAGTTTGATGGATTGCGAGGGATGAACAAGACTTACACTAGGATGTCACCTCTTAGAAGTTCACATGGTCTCTCCTTAGTTGATTTGATGTATCCTTTCCATTCTATCTAAAATAAACCTACTTAGGAGCTACTTGTCTATCATTTTGTTGTGGTATCTTGGACCAATCAATTTTGTAAGACTCGTTACAAATCTTTTACATTTGTATCCAAGGTAAGTTCAACCCCAAAAGTTGTCACTGGGTTAAAGACTAGCCAGTTGCACATATACCTCTTATCTAGAGATGATAATAACATAATTTTAGCATATGTAAGATGATGTACAAGGATAGATTCCTGAAGTATTTCTATTTTTAATGCTCACAAATAATATTTTCCCTATTTTTATAATCGAATCATGAATTTTAGAGGTGTGAAAATTAACTATAAATTACTAGTTAATAATTTTATTTGTTTAGAAGCATGATTAAATCATTTATTTCCTAGGTCCAATACTTATTTAAATGGGCAACAAAGTCACAATTTACAAGAGGGGAGAAACATTTTATTTAAATGGGCAACAAAGTCACAATTTACAAGAGGGGAGAAACATTGAATGGAAACATAAAAGGATTATCAAAACATAAATGCATCAAAGAGTAAACATTAGACATGAAACATGCTTAATAATCCAAAGAACTATTATATACAAATCCATATACAAAAAATAAATGATTGATATAAGGTTTATAGTGTTTTAAAAACAACATGCTATTTATCAATTATTCTTTACATTCATGTTAGTAAATGCGATAAGAGAGAAACTATAGAAACTATTATAAATTTCCTTGGAGACATGCATATAAACTATTGGCGACCAGAGCTTAGGCCCCAAATCCCTAAGTATTGATAATCCTCTAGATTCTAAGGGTGTCAAACCTAGGAAGATTATTGTGGAGTTCTCTCTAATGTCTAATTAACTTGGTGCTACAGGTTATGCACATGGCTTAGAGGACCTGAGGATCCCTAACTAAGCAGTTCATGATTCACAAGAGGGCTACATTAAATCATCAACTAGGAAGTCATAAAAATTTAGATAGTGCTAGCAATATATATGCATTCATGGATTCTAGACATCCTACATCGACTGAGTATAGGCGAATAAACACATATAAATATTGTAAAAGCTTTAAATTAGAATAAATTGGAAATCCTCAAAACAAAGTAAAGGATTATAAATTACTACCTTATGTTGCAAGTACCTAATGCTAAATATTGTAACTAACTAACCGTAAAAATTGCATTCATGGATTCTGGACATCCTACATCGATTGAGTATAGGAAAATAAACACATATAAATACAGTAAAAGCTTTAAATTAGAATAAATTGTAAATTATCAAAACAAAGTAAAGGAGTATAAACTACCACCTTATGTTGCAAGTACCTAATGCTTAAGATTGTAACTAACTGACTGTTATACTGTAGTATCCTAACTTAGTTATCTTTTGGAGTATGAAACATAACATCAAACTATAGATTCTAATTCAGGAATTGTAACACATTTATTTACAATCACATAAAATTTGGAAACATTCAATAAAACTATCAATGCATTTAAATTCTAAATACATAATCTAATCTAGAAAACTAAATTGAAGTGGTTTAGTAGTACCTCAAGTGGCCCTTGCTTGAGTTGCTACTTCCACTAGATCTTGTCAATCACTTACTCAACAAAACATATTATCAAAGTAATTCTCCTTTATTGCATTCTAAAACAATTGTTACATACAATCTACGAGTAAATCTACTACATTCTATCATTGCTTACAATTGCTAGATCTCCTCCTTGATAGGGCACCCAACTATATAGGGTCTAGGAGGGAGTCCCATTATTTAAAGAACATATGTCAACTCTTCCCCAAGAATAGGAAGAGGAAAAAGTCTTGAAATAGAAAATAATAATTACTAAAGCGAGAGTATATAAATCAAATAAGGATTATATGCCCAATAAACTTAATCATTTATAACAAAAACATGATTTGTCATAATTCAATCCTATTGAGAATAGACTTATTCTCCTAGTTGTTTTATTGGTAGATAAGGGTAATACTAGGTGATCCATGAAATGATCAATAAATGATCATCTCCATCTTCCTTTGAAAGTGATCGCTTTGTAGACAGTTGTAAAGCCTATAGATAAGGGTAATACTATAGTCCTTATGCTATGGGTTGGAAAGCCCATTGGTGTAGGTTGACAAATGTCTTTTGCTGCAAATTTTAGTCTTATTTTATAAGGTTTTCTCATTATTGACAACCATAAATTAAACATAAAATCCCACTAAACTTCATGGATATTCGCAAATCATACATACACATATTAACATAACATACTTCCATTCCAAATACTTAATAATTACTTAAAAGTATATGAAACATATGAAAAGTCTTGGTAATGTCTTAATGCTTAGTAGAAAGTAATGATAAAAGTATGAAACAACAATAGGAAACTAGCCAATTATAAAGCAGTTTCAAGGTTTCAACCCTTGGCAGCCTGAAAATCAAGGCCAAGGACAACAATTTCAAGCTAACAAGCAACCATATCAAGGAAATTTTTAAGGTGCACATCAAAATTTGAATCCAAGGCCTTTCCAGCCATACCATCCAATTCCAATCAGTGCAACTAGAGATATGGTACAAATTCAAAACAACCTTGCAGTAGACTGAGTGGTGCTACCCTTGCAACCAGGACCATAATCAGACTACATGTTTAAATGGTGTCATCAATCAAGCGTTGATGGTTCAAAATGTCTCAAGTGTACAAGACATACCTAATGGTGAATCATCCCAACAACATGAGCTCCTTGCAAGTGACACAACTCTCCTGAATTGGAAAGGAGAGGAGTTTTGTGGAATAAATAGTGATAGCTCTCCAATAGCAACCAACACTCGAGCCAAAAAGAGATCTTTCGAGATTGGACAAGTAGCGAATAAAGACAAGGAAGTTGCTAGACCTTCCAATCCTCATGTAACACACATTTTTCAAAGAACTTCACAAGGCATCGGTGGTGGACAGCTTGGGAATCAACCCCAACCAACCCACTTGCAGATAGACCCTGCTACTGCAAAGACCCATCAAAAGGTAAACACGGTCACACCCTTCAACATTATTGAATCCATGAAAAATATGAATGCAAATATATCAATGTGGGATTCGTTATCTATCCCTGGCCAAAAAGACTTGTTACAATCTGCCTTAGCTAAAGTAGGTGTTTCAAATGATATACCAGCAGGTCAACCCAAGGTTGTCTTGACAAATACGCCTCAAGACAACAATAAACAACCAAATAAGGATGTCAAGCCACCCCCATTTTATGTGTCATTGATAATAGGAGATAAACTAGTTCACAATTCCATGGTGGATTCAGGGGCAAGTAGTTATGTCATGCCCAAACAAATTGCTGATAAGTTAGGACTGAAGTATTAGCCTCTTGAGAAGGGAGTTGTCCAATTAGATGGGACAACCATCAATACTGTAGGTGTTATCAAAGGTTTAAGCCTTACCCTACATGCTTGTCCCAATTTCTCCATTCCCCAAGATATTTATGTCATTGACTTACCTCCACATTTTGCTTTATGTTTTTCAAGAGATTTCACTGCCAAGATAGGAGGTTATTTGTCATCAGATTGGTCCCATATGGTGGTCAAAATGAGATATGGGACTAAAGTAGTCATCAAATATGAACAACTTGCTAAGAATCACATTGAACCATATGTCCCAAGTGTTGTTAATGCTAATTGTGTTGTTTTTACTGATGATGAACTTGTTGCTGCTCAAGAGACGCAAGCATAAATTATACCAGAAGCACTTCTAAGTGAGTGGGTAGTAGAAAATATCATTGAAAACCCAAATGATAACATCGAAGAGACTGGTTTGGGTGTTTATGTATTGCACGAACCTGATTAAGTGATTCCAAACCTCGAAAAGGAGGTGGGACAACAATCAGATCAGCAAGGTGGAGTGTGGAAGATGTTCTTTGATGGTTCTCAAAGCAAGAATGGTGCTAGTGGGGGTGCAATGCTTGTGTCCCCAAAAGGTGAAAAATACTACTCTGCTTTCAAATTTTCTTTCTCTTGTACTAACAACACTGTTGAATACGAAGGTCTAATTCAAGGCTTGGAATGGGCATGAAAAAGAGGAATTGGTTTCTTGCAAGTGCATGGTGACAGTGAATTGATTGTCAATCAAGTGAGAGGTCTGCATGTCACTAAGAATGATGTCTTAAAATCCTACAAACACAGGGTGTGGGATATGATAGAAGAGTTTGACGCTTTCAATCTGATTTGCATTCCTAGGGATCAAAATAAGCACGCTGATAGATTGGTTGCAATAGGTGCTCAAGTTGATATTCCAAGTGAAATTAGGAAAGAAAAGTTGCAACCATATGTTAAAATAGTTATCAGACCTTCTATTCCTGATAATAATGTTCATTGGAAAGTCTTTGAAAGTGATGAACAGGTCTTGAGCTTTATGCTGCAAGAAGATGAATTTGTAGCAATCAACCAAGAGAATCTCAAACAACAATATGAGGATCAAATCATCCAACTGAAGTCCAACAAACTGCCCAAGGGTTTAGTCACCTTGGAATCCATTTTCAGCATAGATGACTAGCTGGAAAAGAATAAGACCAGTATGCAAGTCAAAGAAGAAAATTATGAGGAGCTTGAAATTTTCAAAGGTAAGCTCCTTAAAGTTGGTAAAATTTGTTCACATACAGATAGGAAAGCTTTCATTGCTCTTTGTCAAGAGTTCCAAGATGTGTTTGCATGTGAATATTCTGATTTAAAGGGTTTTGATCCCCAAATTTCCCAACACACCATAGAGCTTGAGCCAAACTCAAAACTTGTTAGGAAAAAATAGAGGCCTTTAAACCCCAAACTTGAGCCTCTTATGGTCAAAGAGTTGACCAAATTGATTGAGGGAGACATCATTTTTCCAATCAAACACACCTCATTGGTCTCTAACCTTGTCCCGATTAGAAAGAAAAATGATGAAATTAGGTTGTTTGTTGACTTTAGAGACCTCAATAAAGCCTTGTTAAAGGATCATTATCCACTACCCTCCATGGAGAAAATTATGTAAATTGTAGTTGGTTCAGAAAGATTCTCATTACTTGATGGTTATTTAGGTTATAACCAAGTCTTAGTCAAAGAGGAGGATCAGTACAAGACTACCTTCACCACATAATGGGGCACCATGGCTTATAAGAGGATGTCATTTGGCCTGTCCAATGCTAGTGCCACATTTCAGAGGGCAATGAAAATGGCATTTAAAGGTTTGATTCAAAAACTTGTACTTATTTACCTTGATGATGTAACAATATTCTCAAAAAAGGTTCATGAACACCTTGCACATCTGAAACAAGTATTTGAGAGGTGTAGGGAGTATGGTATATCCCTCAACCCCAAAAAATGTATCTTTGTTGTCCATGAAGGAAATATTTAGGACATATTGTGTCAAAATAGAGGATCACCATTGATCGAGAAAGAGTAAGTGCCATTTTGTATCTGCCCTTGCCCAGCCATAAAAAGGTGCTGCAAATTTTTCTTGGTAGAATCAATTTCGTTAGAAGGTTTATTCCTAACATTGAAAATATTTTGAAACCACTAACTGCAATGCTAAAAAAGAATGCCAATTTCAGCTAGACCAAGGAGGCCAAGCATAGTTTTGAAGTCATAAAAGGGGCCTTATCAATAGCCCCTACTTTGGTAAACCCGAACTTCTCAAAGGATTTCATTTTATATGCTTTTGGCAGCATTGATATAATTTCTACAATGTTGGTATAGCAGAATGATGTTGGCCTAGAACAACCAATTGCATTTTTTAGTCAACGTTTAGAGGACTATGAAAAAAGATATACTTTTGTAGAGAAACATGTACTTGCTGCTATCAGAAGCTTGAAGAAATTTAAACCTCTTATTTCTAGTAGCAAAGTTCATTTTATGGTTGCTCACCCTAGTGTGAAGGAATTCTAGCTAAGTAGGGATCTGAATGATAAGAGGGTAGGCTGGATTACAAAAGTCATGGAGTATGATGTTGATATCAAGGTAACAAACCTTGTGATGGGTAAATGGTTGTGTGAATAGCTAGCTACAAAGGCTGAAGATGAAGGAAATGTAGAAACAAAGGTAGTTCTAGTTGCTGATAATGAGCTTGTAGCAGATGCATCTACAACAAATGCAGGTTGGGTGCAAGATATGACTCACTTTTTGCAAATTGGTAACTGTCCACCAGGTTTAGATAAATACAAATAGAGGTATTTTAGATTGCAGTCTATTCCTTATGTTTTGATTGGTAACATTCTTTTTAGGAAGGACATTAATGGTGTCCTCTTGAGATGCATTGATCAACACCAAGTTGATAAAGTACTTCATGAGTTCCATGATGGAACTGCAAGGGGTCATTTTTATCCAAGAAAAACTGCATGGAAAATAATGAGAGCTAGCTATTATTGACCAAGCTTATTTAAAGATGCCCATTCTTGGGCCAAGAAGTGTGTAAAATGTGCCATTTTTGCAGGAAAAGAGAGGTTGCCAATTTTACCATTGCAGCCCATTCAAGTAGAGCAACCCTTCATGAGATGGGGCATTGATTTAATAGGTGCCATTAACCCACCTTCAAGTGCAGGACATGGGTGGGTATTTACTGCAACTAATTATTTCACACAATGGACTAAAGCAGTGGCTTTGAAAGAAGCCAATGAAAGTGTTGTTTTAAACTTTTATGATGATTTAGTAACCAGATTTGGGGTGCTTGAATCAATCATTTCTAATAATGCTTTGGCATTTGTTGGGTTAAGAGTAAATGATTGGGCTGTAAATAATGGTATTCATCTGAATACCTCATCACATTATTACCCTCAAGGTAATGGTTTGGCTGAATCAACCAATAAGAATCTGATCAGAATCATCAAAAGGATTTTGGAGGATAACCAAAGAACTTGGCATAACAAGTTAAAATCTACTTTGTGGGAAGATAGAATAACACCAAAGAAGTCCATTGGAAAATCCCTTTATATGTTGGTAAATGGTAAAGAGGAAAGGCTTCCTTTATTAGTTGAGCTTCCATTTCTTGACATAATGAACCAGCTTGAAATGTTTGAAGAGGAGGACCCAATGGCTATCTGATATGCACAACTCATGGAGCTAGATGAAACCAAAGATAGAGCCATGAAAACAATGGAGCTACATCAACTCCAAACAAAGAGGGCATTTGATAAAAGAGAAACACCCAAGGTGTTTAAAGAGGGAGATGTTGTTCTCAAATGGGATGAGTTAAAGAGCAGGCCTGGAAAGCATACTAAGTTTGATAGCATGTGGAGTGGCCCATTTGTCATTACCGAGTGCAAATAGCACAATGCTTTTTAGCTGTCTTCAATGGATGGAGAAGCTCTGCCTATCCTAGTCAATGGGATACACCTCAAACTCTATTTTGAGGTATGATCTAAAAACTGCTTTGTACAAATTAGAGTAGGTTTTGTTTCCTCTAAGTGCTGATGCACATTAGTTAAATTATTTTTAGTTTTCCCTGAGTGTTGTTTTGCATAGTTAGGTGGTAGTTTTAATTCTGCATTGCTGGTTTTTTCTTGGTTCAAAGTGTCTCTTGCTAGTCTAATGAGTTACAAAAATTTGCAATGTTGTTTTCAAGAAGTGGTGTTGGTTTTACGAGAGTGACCCATGCAAACATATAGCGGTGAGATGTCACCAAAAGTGTTACGATTTTCAGATTTCAAGCGAAATCAGAAGAAATAACTTAATGTTTATTCTTTCATGTTCTTTAAACATTTATGTGATAAACCATAAAACTACTAGTTTCAATATGCATGAAAGAGTGATTGTCAAATGAATAGATTACATTTTGTCATTTCAATGTTGCAATTACAACAAATAAGAAAGAGAATCATAGATATACAAATGTAGTCTTTTATTGATAATCCTGAAGTGTACATGTCCCTCACAAGCCAAGGGACTAACTCTCTTATTCAATGAAAATATGAAGCAATTCATACATGAATAAGTAAAGTAAACAAACAATGTGCATATAAGAATGGAACCAGTCATTGCCCGAGAATGATTGGTTATAGGTTGCCAGACTGCTCTATTGTTGTTGCCTCAAGCTGCTTGTGTCCTCCCCAGCTTTGTAGTACTCCTAGCCCCTGCATCTAAAAAAGAAATGATATTAGAGTGAGGCTCTAAGCAATGAAATATTCAATCCTTACATACACACCTACCTATGCATGCATAAAATGATCCATAAGTGCATAAAATAAGATGTAAACCTTGGATGTCTTGGAAAACAAAGAAGTTATCAAACACATCCAACATATGCATTTATTTTCTAATTGTTTGCTTCATGTACAGATTTAGGACAA
>VDFB02337940.1:28220-66222 GCA_007258455.2 Sequoia sempervirens
CTTAGGGATCAAAATAAGCATGCTGATAGATTGGTTGCAATAGGTGCTCAAGTTGATATTCCAAGTGAAATTAGGAAAGAAAAGTTGCAACCATATGTTAAAATAGTTATCAGACCTTCTATTCCTGATAATAATGTTCATTGGAAAGTCTTTGAAAGTGATGAAAAGGTCTTGAGCTTTATGTTGCAAGAAGATGAATTTGCAGCAGTCAACCAAGAGAAGCTCAAACAACAATATGAGGATCAGATCATCCAATTGAAGTCCAACAAACTTCCCAAGGGTTTAGTCACCTTGGAATCCATTTTCAGCATGGATGACCAACTAAAAAATATTAAGACCAGCATGCAGGTCAAAGAGGAACACTATGAGGAGCTTGAAATTTTAAAAGGTAAGCTACTCAAAGTTGGAAAAATCTGTTCACCTGCAGATAGGAAAGCTTTGATTTCCCTTTTTCAAGAGTTCCAAGATGTGTTTGCATGGGAATATTTTGATTTGAAAGGTTTTGATCCCCAAATTACCCAACATACCATAGAGCTTGAGCCAAACTCAAAACCTGTTAGGCAGAAACATAGGCCTTTAAACCCCAAACTTGAGCCTCTTATGGTCAAAGAGTTGACCAAACTGATCGAGGGAGACATCATTTTTCCAATCAAACACACCTCATGGGTCTCTAACATTGTCCCAGTTAGAAAGAAAAATGGTGAAATTAGGTTGTGTGTTGACTTTAGAGACCTCAATAAAGCCTCGTTAAAGGACCATTATCCGCTGCCCTCCATGGAGCAGATTCTGCAAATAGTAGCTGGTTCAGAAAGATTCTCATTGCTTGATGGTTATTCAAGTTATAACCAAGTTTTAGTCAAAGAGGAAGATCAGTACAAGACTGCCATCAACACAAAATGGGGCACCATAGCTTATAAGAGGATGCCATTTGGCCTGTCCAATGTTGGTGCCACGTTTCAAAGGGCAATGGACATGGCATTTAAAGGTTTGATTCAAAAACTCGTACTTATTTACCTTGATGATGTAACAGTATTTTCAAAGAAGGCTGATGAACACCTTGCACATCTAAAACAAGTATTTGAGAGGTGTAGGGAGTATGGAATATCCCTCAACCCCAAAAAATGTATCTTTGTTGTCCATGAAGGAAAACTTTTAGGACATATCGTTTCAAAACAGGGGATCGCCATTGATCCAGAAAGAGTAAGTGTCATTTTGGATCTGCCCTTGCCCAGCCATAAAAAAGGGTTGCGAAGTTTTCTTGGCAGAATTAATTTTGTCAGAAGGTTTATTCCTGACATTGCCAATCTTTTGAAACCACTAACTGCAATGTTAAAAAAGAATGCCAGTTTTATTCCTAACATACTAAGTTTGATAGCATGTGGAGTGGCCCATTTGTTATTATTGAGTACAAAGAGCACAATGCTTTTCAACTATCATCAATGGATGGAGAAGCTCTGCCAATCCTAGTCAATGGGATTCACCTCAAACTCTATTTTGAGGTATGATCTAAAACTGCTCTTGTACATATTAGATTAGGTTTTGTTTCCTCTAAGTGCTGATGCACATTAGTTAGTGTTTCTCAGTTTTCCCTAAGTGTTGTTTTGCATAGTTAGGTGGTAGTTTTCATTCTGCATTGCTGGGTTTTCTTGGTTTTCAAAGTGTTTCTTGTTGGTTTATGAGTTATAGCAATTTTCAATGTTGTTTTCAAGTAGTGTTGGTTTTCTGAGTGACCCCATGCCCAATAGATAAGCTTAGGCAGCTGGTCTCATGTTTAGCTAGCAAACATATAGCAGATTTCACCAAAAATGTTACCTGATTTTTAGCTTTCAACTGAAATCAGGTAACCTAGTGTTTGTTCTTTTCATGTTGTTTAAACATTTAAAGATAAACCATAAAACTACTAGTTTCAATATGCATGAAGGAGTGATTGTCAAATAAAGCAGATTACATTTTTTCATTTCAATGTTTCATTACAACAAATGAGAAAGAGGACCATAGATATACAAATGTAGTCTTTTATTGATAATCTTGAAATGTACATGTCCCTCACAGGCCAAGAGACTAACTCTCTTATTCAATGAGCATATGAAGTAATTCGTACATGAATAAGTAAAAGAAAGAAATAATGTGCATATAAGAATGGAACCAGTTATTGCCTGAGAATGACTAGTTGCGGGTTGCCCAACTACTCTCTGTTGCTACCCTCGAGCTGCTTGTGTCCTCCCCAGCTCCATAGTGCTCCTCACTCTGCATCTGAAAAAAAAACATGATGTTAGAGCGAAGCTCTAAGCAATGAAAGATTCAATCCTTACATACACACCTACCTATGCATGTATAAACTAATCCATAAGTGCACTAAACAAGCATGCAAACCTTGGATGTCTCGAAAAACAATGAAGTCATCAAACACATCCAACATATGCATTTATTTTCTAACTATTTGCTTCATGTGCAGATTTAGGACAAGTCTGGTTACTAATCTGATTCAGATCAAATACAACATGTGGGGTAAATGTGGCTCCCACAAGGGTAGAGCTCAACATGCTTTGAAAGAAAGGGAAATTGAGCAACTTGATCAAAGATTTATCTATTATCAATGCATTAAATCAATACATAATCACACCAGTTGATCAACCTTCATTATCATATTCAAAAGATGCAACACACTTTGTTGGATATGTCTTTCAATCTTCTTAAGTGGACCCTTGATCCATTTTATAAAAAGAAGTGATTTTGGAGATGCATCAAGTCCAATCATAGATGCATCAAGTTCAATTATGCATCTTCTAAACAATAAGGAAGCATTTCAAGTTGTTCTCAAGCCCCTCTCACCGTAACCCTATGGGATAGTCACACATCACATAGGAAGGTGAGTTGTTAGGTCACCCACATATGTGATAGGTGGTTTTCCAATAAAGTTAGAATGAGGAGACTATGTTTATTTATCACACATAACAGAAGAAAGAGTAATGGTTGAGCCAAGGCCATAGTACAAGTGTATATGAACAACAACTATGAGGGTATGCTACAAGACAACCATGAAGGTTAGGACAAAAACCGTGAATAAAACAACACAAGTTGATCATGAATGTGAAATTAAATGAAGGCAGCCAAAAAGGGTCCAAAAGTTTCTATGCAAGACCAAAGGATTGATATTGCTCAGTCATGTAGGGACAATCATAGCAATTTAGAATTACTAAGTGTTATGCAAAATATGATAACCTTACCAAATAAGTGTGAATGCCATCATGACAGGGGGATATTGCAATCCAAAGGATTTGGAGTCATTACAAAGGTAGTAGAACTCCAATTGTAGCATGCATAATGTAGTGAGGAAAATGTGTGAAGGAAACCTTTTAAGTAAGTTATCCAAATGCATGGAGAGCGGTCCTTTGATATCATCATTATGTAATAAAGAATGTACATGGTAGTTTCAAAAAAATGAGTAGGGCCATCATCAAACAATTCTTCATTGCCTTGTGGTAGTTCAAGATTGGAACAGTCCTCTTTAAGTGATAACCATATGAAGTGTTTACAATAGCCTTCTCAAGCAGTGTTGGTAATCATGTCCATGACAAATGACAGTGAGAAAGGGTAGAAAGCCTATCACATGATCCTGGTTCAAGGTGATAATTCCAGGATAGTCATAGTAATAAATCTGCTCATTTTCATAATGACTAAGCACAACCATCAATAGTCATCAAATGAATGTGGGACAATGCATAGACAACCACCAATCAACATGGTCATACGATAGGACATTCATGATGAGAAATAACAATGCCAATGATATCTAGTATATGACATCATGTTAGGGCAGTCCACATTAGTGTTGGTTACAAGAGTAAAAGTACAAACGCCATACACAACCAAGAGTAGGGTTTCCAAAGAAAATACCCTATAAGAAGGGAAGAGTTATCAAAGAGGCAAATGATAAAGAGGGGACAACAACTGTAGTCATCACAATGACAGTATGAACATGAAATGATAGCTAAAAGTTAGGGATGATGGAACACCACAAAGGTTTGAAAATATCATTGAAGATAAGGATAGTCATGGTGCAAAGTAGTCATGATACACACTATGTGCACAGTGAACAATGGTGAGAGTATTTCTAAGAAAGGAAAGTTATGGTGAAGTGAAACAATGTCTTGTGAATGGGGGAAACATGTAACGACAATGCAAGATTGTATTTGCTCATAGAAAATAAATTTTAAGTTTTGTTCTTATCATTTGGAGGTACAGATCAGAAAAAACAATGATGCATACCATGGCCATAGAATATGGCATAAGAACAGTGAAGGAGCTCCATCACAACATTCACGGCGCAATAGGTGTTGTAGTTCTCTTGGTGTTATGTGTCATCAAATATTCATAGTTAAGCATCAAATTCTATAGGATTGAGAAACTGCCATATGAAGTTTTGAAGATGGAAGATAGCATATCGGGATAGTGATGATCATGAGCTAATAGGAGGAGGTTCCCAAGCAAATCTTATAGGGAATGCATCTCAAGTAGTGTTGTCATTGAAAATTTTATCACAGGTAATGACACTATCAATTTCAAGGAAAAAAGGGATGAAAAGGTCTTCATGACAGCAATAACCCCACAGAGAAAATGAGGGATTGAAAAATGTGTGAAGTCTTTGGGTTATGCTCACACTGTGCAATGACATTTCCTCATTTTTTGCACAAAATTTGAAAGCTATTTTCAAATTGAAAGCATACCCATTTGGGTGCATTACAAAATCTATGAAAAGAAAAAGATAGTGTGGAAAATTTCAATAGGAATTCAAAAAATGAAAGGCCACTAATGTGTCATGATAGGGCATGGTAAGAAACTGGCATTTTCCTGCAAATGTGGAAAACCACTTGGAGTTTCAACAAATAGTGCTTCATTGTTTATATTCTACAGAAAAGTAAAAGAATTTGCAAAAATAGTCATTATTTTGCAACAAATTTGAGACCTGTAAGGAAATCATGTAACCCACTTGGTTTTTTTTTACAAACAAGTTTTAGATTTATCAAATATACATGCTATAGGAAACCCAAGTAAGGGTTTTTCTCAAAATGCAGAAATAAAGCAAAAAACCACAAATGCAAGAAGACCCAGTTTGCATAATGGAGGTCGAGCCACATTTGGTTCTTTCTTTTCCTATATTCTAGAAACTCATCTGGGTTATCAATATTTGTCAATATTTGTGAAATAAAAGGAGAAAACAAAAGAATGTAGATGGTTAAGAGAGAAATGAGCATAAAGATTTTTTTCTCTATTGATGGCCGCTACCACTGAGTCTTTACTTTAGGAAATCAACAGAAACTACGCAAGGAGGTGTCGTTATTAACAAATACAAAGAGAAGAAAATGAACATTTGTTATTATCTTTGAAAAATGAAGAGCTCGAATGGCTTTCTACTGCTCAAAGAACAACAATGGAGTGGTCGACTGAGCTTACCCAGAGTTTTGCTCATACAACATCTGCAATTTGTAAGTTTTGTTGCTCAAAAAATTCATTAACTTCTCATTGGTGGTTGTTTGCAAGGAAAACAACAAACATGAGAACGAATGACACATATGTTCAAGAAAAATCCATCAAAATGCTTCATAGTCGTGGCCTGTGAGTCAAAAAATGGCCTCCAAGTTCAAAACATGCAGGTTTATGCCAAGTAAACACAAATACCTGAGTTCCCATGGTGTTTTTTATGCAAAAAATGTCAAAAGGTGACTAAAAACCAGTGTCAATGCCAGTTTCATGTGTTTTCCAAACCCTCATGGTGGCGGAGCAACATTTTCCCAATTTCTTCGAAGACCAAATGATGATGTTTTTCCATCATTTCGGGTATTATCATTAGGGTTTGACCTCCTTGCATTTCGATGGTATTTTTATCCCTTGCTTTTAAAAAATCAAACACATGTGAAAAATGTGGGGGCCAAAACCTATGTTCTCCCTTAGGCATTCTATGCCTTAGAAACTTTCTCATTTTTATTTTAAAACCTTGCCAAGTCTTCATGTTATATTATATGCTATCACTTAGGTATTTTATGCCTTAGGGGTTTTCCCTTTATTTTCACTCATTGCTAGGTGTTTTTCAAACATACAACAATGAAGTGTGCAATACAATGATGTTTTCCATGTGACCCTTGTGTTATGCCTTATATTTTCCTAATGCAATGCAAATTGGAATATGCTTTCCAAGAGACTTGGAGGTCGGCCATATTGGCCAAGTGCTATAATGCCTTTCCAAAATAGTGTATATGACATGTGTGGGTAGAATGTAAAATATGGTGAGTTGGTGGTCAATGCCTTGGAGATTTTTATAATCTTTTAGCCATATCATTATATGTTTGCATTTGTTTTCAATCTTTGAAATATCATGTAAGTGATTTGAAAATCACTTTTAGTTGCTTCAAATGCAAATGTAATGCATTTTAATGATGGGCCCCTTTGATTTGTGCTTAATTGTAAAGTGATTTGTTAAATGATGTTTTATGAACCACTTCACAAAATCACTATCTTTAATGCTTTAAAAAGCCACGTGTTTTCAAAACACACACATATTGCATGATGGGGAATGTGGTCAAAAATTGTAAGAGGACCAATGATAACTTGCAGAAATGTGGGAAGTGTGAGATACTGTTTGGACTGATTTTGGTGAAGGGGAAGCCAACTGGAGGCATTTTTTGTCACAATTTTGGGGTGACTGTTGACTTGGCCTACTTTTCCTTCATGTGGAAGGCATTTTGGAGAGTTCTAGAAGGTTCTTTTGGGGCCTTTTCTATTTTATCCAACCATAATCTTTTAGAAACACTTGTGTGGGGGTTTTTGAGGGCTTGGGATTAAGTATGTTATTTTTGATCATTTTGGGGAGTTCTTTCTTTTCCAGCAGAAGGATAGCTTGCTTTCTTGGAGTTGTTTTTCATGGAGCTATATTGTAACTCAGACATACTTATTATACAGTAAGCACTTTGAATTAATAGATTGGAGCATTTTTTACCTTTTTTCTTCATGTTTTGTGGTGTGTTATTAATGGTTGACCAGTTTGTTTTGTGAAAAATCATTTTCCTTACAAACTTGTCCCATGTTTCATGCATCCATTTGACATAAAATGTATGTTTACAGGTTATAAACTGTGTTGTTTATTGGTGTTATTGATTGTGAAATTTGATTTTTCCTTTTGAAAACACTGTTACAGACCTCTTTATAAATTATTGATGTGAACTACATTGGATAGGGAGTTGTGTGAGTTAGCTTTGAGATATTAATTTTAATGTGTAAAGCTATTAGCAAGTCTAGGATGTTTTGGTGTATCACCTTAGTTTCTTTCCAACATTAGGTTTATTTTATGCAACTCTTACCCTTATCTCAAAAATTCAGTAGTTAGGTGACATCAAACAAGGAATCCGACCCATAATCCTGAGGTTTACTTTCAAACAGGTTACCCACAACTTGAAAGCAGTCCCATGTTAGTCCAAATCCTCTAAGTTCACTCAAGGCTTAACAAACAGGGTGCAGATTTGGGGAACTAACAATCCATCTCATTGTCCCTCTGTTGGTATACTTTAAGTTGCTCTTCTAGATCTTTGATCCTCTGCAAGGCCTCTTGCAGCGCCTTGCTTGTATTTATTCCTTCCAACAAAAAATATTTTCTTTCTCCAAAAAAAATCTTCCTCAACCTCCTCTTCTGGCACAAACCATTCTTCTAAAATAGGGATCTTTGGAGGTTTAATTTTTTTTTAGCCATACAAATATCTTCTAAATCTGAATTAGAAGTGTTGCTCATGTATAAAGGCTGCAATATTGGTTTTCTTATGTCACTATCAAGAATATCTTTGTCAGAATCTATGTCTATTTCTATCAACATTTTATTTTTGGTTTTTATCCTTACCTTTCACAAGCCCTCTTTTCCTTAGGTGATGTGATTACCTTCTTGATGTTGTAGGTTGTTTCATCTTCTTCATTGGTTCAAAAGTAAAGGTCGTGCCTTTCCTTTTCTTGGGATCTGAAGACCTTTCTATAGAAGCAAGGGTTTTTGTCTCCCCTTTAGCTACGGGTTGCTTAACATAAGCTGCAAGTTGAGTTTCATTCTCTTCCTATTCTTGAGGTTCCTCTATATTGCAAGTAGGTGATGTATTAGGAGAACAAGAGGGTATGTCTCCCTCTATTGCAATCATGGGAGATTCTTCCATTTCTTGTTCTTCACCCCTTTCTTCTACAATTTGTCTTGGTAGAATGTTGTTAACATTATTAATATTGGCTAGAAAATCCTTCCAAGAAATATTAGGGAATTGAATTCTTAGAATTCTCTTAATCCATAAAGTGACCAAAAAAAAGTTTGAAAGAGTAGACTGATTCCTCTTCTTTTTATACTTTTTTGACATTCTTTTTTTGTAAATTATACAAAAAATTGGGTACATTCACCATTCTCTAATGGAAAAAATGGCTGAGTAGCTTAAAATGTACAATATACAACAATGACTACCTTCCATCACAAGTCAAATACTTGACAATATATGAAGCGATTGAGGCCTAGAGCCAAGGTAAAGAAAGTCATTTCATACCTTGTGATGAAGAATCCATATTTTCTTTAGGTAATGAAAATTCATTTCTAGCGGAAATGGCATCTGCCCTAACTGGAAATTCTTCTTCTATTCTCGGTAGCCTTGATATGTCTATTGTGACTGTTTTTGAGGCATCAACCCTCAATGCCCTTACAATAATTTCATCATTTTTTAAAGTATTGGAAAATTGTTGGGTCATGAGCTCATGATACTCTATGAGTCTGAGATAATAGTCTAACCAACCTGCCTGATGGAAGATGGGAAAGCATTGCCTATCTTCTAACAAAAAATTGTAAGTTGCGAAGATATCTTCTCACAATATCTCCTCCCGTTATAATTTAACCAATTCTAATGCTTTCTTCTATTGTATTTTGTTTCTAAATGACCTATGCTCAATTTTGTTACTCTTTTCCTGAATACTCTTCATTCAACTCTGGATACTTCTACTCTGAAACTATCATTTTCTTGGTGATAGATAGGAATTTGAAAATAATAAAGACCTTATGGCTACCCCTCCCCCCAACATAAGGATGTTATTTGTCCTCAAATACAAGGTAAAGAAGGGTCAAGATAATAAATATTAAGCACTGGAAATTTGAAACATGAAGTTGTAAATGTGTGCATGAATTATAAATGTACACGAATTTGGTAATCTTAAATTTTAATTATAGGTAGTTCATGCAATAAATACATGTTATCATGCTGTGAATTGATAGTTGGTATGTGTTAAAATGATTGGCCACTGCCATGCAACATGGGGAAAGATTTGAAATGATATGAGTTGATAGTGAAGTGTTGTGGGTGGTCATCGATGAAAAAGTTATTTAGCATGAGGTTTAGTATATGGCGAAGAATTGGGAGTTGTGAGTGAAAGGCTATGAAAATTACATGATGGAATGGTGGAATTTATTGAATGGTATGAGTGATATGAAAGAAAATGGCACATGCTACAGGCATGGATGAATTGTCATGTGGCAAGTGCTACAGGATTCTGAAGAAACAAGTCCCTTATGAATGATGTGCCTCATGGCATGATGTTGCAGGTCATGTGAACTCTATTGTAGGCCCAAAAAATGAAGGTTGTCGAGTGTAGCCTATGCATGTGTGTGCATGTGATAAGCAATGTGGAATTAATCATCAATAGGTGAGTTGAGTGGCTCATTTGTTGACACTTCATCTTATGTAGTGCTTATGTTCAGTGATGGAGCATGTAATTCAGGTTCAAACTCATATTGAAGAGTGTGTAGGAAATCATCTTTTTGTAGTGGCTTCTTATAAAGGTTCAATCGATGACCATTGACTAAGAGTGAAAATATTACCACATCAATAGTTGTCAACTGAACTACTCCATTGGAAAAAACTTTCTAAAATTTTATATGGACCTAACCAATGTGTTTGCAACTTCCCTTTATGGTCTTTATATCTTGAATCATAAAGTAGAGCCTTGTCACCAGCATTAAACTATTTTGTCTTGATAAACTGATCATGCCACTACATCCTCTATTTTTGTACAATCCTAGTGTGGTGAATGGCTTCCATTCATATCTCAACTAAAGCATTGAGATTGTGTAGTATCTCCTTCTGTGTTGTTGAAATATTCATCCCTAATTGTACTACTATTTTGAGAGTCTTATACTCAAACTCAATTAGAGGGATAACCTTCTTTCCATACACCAATTCATATGATGTGAAGCCTATTGTTGTTTTCCAAGTTTTCTTGTAAGCCCAAACCACTTTAGGTAATCTTGCTGCCCAATCCTTTCTTTATACTATTTTTATAAGAATGTTATTAGTTTCTCTATTGGTAACCTCCACTTGTCCATTGGCTTGAGGGTGGTAAGGATTAGATTTCTTGTGTCTAATCTCATATTCTTGTACTAATTTATTGATCAAATATTATGTAAATTAAGGCCCTTGATCTATTACTATTTCCCTAGGAACATCATATCTTGTAAAGATATCTTCATAGAGAAATTTAGCAACATTTCCATCCCTATAAAATTTTAGAGTTTTGAACTCTATCCATTTGGTAAGGTAATATATACAAACCAAGATATATTATTTGTTGTTTAATGTAGGTGTTATAGGACCAATAAAATCTAGCCCCCACTTGTCAAATGGTGCTATGACTAGTCATGGATTAAGTGGCATTTCATCTGTTCTAGTAGGTCATCCCATTATTTGACACCTCTCACACATTCTTGTATACTTGACTACGTCCTTGTGAAGTGTTGGCCAATAATAGCTAATGTTCAAGATTTTTAGTGTTGTTCTTTTTTCTACAAAATGGCCTCCACAAGGTTCATCATGGCATGCTTTTAAGTTGTCATAAGCTTCATCCTCCTTGATGCACCTCCTCATTATATTACCTGGACCTGCATAAAATAGATATCTAGCTACCCATGAATAAGGAAAGCTTCTCTCAACTAGATGTTTCTTTTCGCTTGGTGAGAGATTTGGTGGTGTTTTCCCTGCAACTAGATAATTGGATGTCTGTATACCAAGGTGTATGCACAAAGAAGGAAAATAAGTGTTCATCAGGAAATGAATCATCCACAACATCCTCTATTGATTTTTTTGGTAGTTGTGAGAGAAAGTTTTCTACTACATTAGACTTCCTTAGTTTGTCCCCAATTGTAATATCAAACTCTTGAAGTAGTAGTAACCATCTTGTAAGTCTACCTCCAACCAATGGTTTATTAATTAAGTATCTAATTGTTGCATGGTGATCTATATGAATGAATACTGAGTATCCTATAATATAGTGCCTGAATTCATTGATAGCATAGACCACTACCAACATTCCCTTTTAGTGACTGTGTAATTCAACTTTGCACCTTGAAATTTTTATTGATAAGAGTAGATAGCATATTCCAATTTTCCTTATTTCTATCCTAAGACAACTCTTATTGTAAAATTAGATGCATCAGTGTGTAAAAGAAAAGGTATGGTCCAGTTTGGTCCTCTGAAGACTGGAGTCTAAGTAAGTGTTTCTTTAAGGGATTCAAAGGCATGTTAGCAAGCAAGGGTCTAGTCAAATTCTACATCTTTAGATAAGAGAACAAACAATGGTATTGCAATATTATTGAAATCTTGTATAAATCCCCTATAGTAGCCAACATGACCAAGAAAGATTCTAACATCCTTTTATTTTTGAGGAATAGGTAGTGTGGAGATTACCTCAATCTTGTTTGGGTCCACTTGTATCCCCTTGTTGGGCATAAAGTGTCCCAAGACTACTCCTTCAATCATCATCATGAAACATTTCTCATGACTCAAGGATAGGTGGTAATCTTAACATAGCTATAGTACTTTCTCCAAGTTAGTCAATGCTTCCTCATAAGTATTCTCATAGGTTTTAAACTCCTCTATGTAAATCTCCATGGAATCATGAGAAAAATCTAAGAATACACTTATTACTACTCTTTGAAATATGACAAGGACATTGCATAGCCAAAAATGGTAAGAAAAAATAGGCATATGTACCCCAAGGGAAAGTAAAGTTTGTCTTATGTTGGTCCTCTAGAATTATTTTGATTTGGTTATATCTATTGAACCCATCCAAGAAGGAAAATATTGTTTTTATGCTAATGAATCCAACACTTGATCAATGAATGGAAGAGGAAAGTGGTCTCATTTGGTTGCTGCATTTAAATCGGTAATCAACACATACTCTCCATTTTCCTCCTATTTTTGGTACAATAACTAACGGAGATACCCACTAACTATCAAATATTGGATAAATGAAACTTGCATCTAGTAACTTTTGTAACTATGTCTCTTACATCTAGGTTCATTCTTCTTTGAGGTTCATAACCTTCATTAAAGTAAATTTTTTGCATGCGTAGGTTAGGATATATTCCTTTCATATCATGGTAATCTCATGCAAATATGGTTGTGTGTGCTTGTAGCATGTTTAACAGTGAAGACTATTATACATTTGTCAGTTTTTTCAATTAACTGTTTACATTTAATGTCCTACCTGGTGTAATCTCAACTGTCAAGGTTGATATTTTGATAGAGGAAATATCAAGGCCTACTATATTGGGAGTAAAATTATGGGGAAATAATGTATGTAGAACCTAAGAGATAGACTTGGATGCATTGGTAGGGATTATGTTTTGTAAAGGGTCTTGCAAGTATGTTAGACAGTCATATTGTTGCGGTTCCCTGCCATAAGAGTTTTGTAGAATGTTTGCAAGTAGTTCATCTTCATCTTGTGTTTCCAATATAGAGCTATGTTCAATATTTATTAATGTTTATAATGCGTATTGACCATCCTCATCTAGGTTAGGCCATACAGTTTGATCCAAATCTATATGGGGCTATGCAAGTGAGTATAAGACTAGTTTCTTGGTCACATTTCCATTGGAATGATCATGTTACTAGACCTGCAACCTATGAAGGAATTTGTAGTAACCAAGGTCTCCCTAGGATTAAGAGGTATCCTACAAGGTTTTCTTTAGGTTGTAAAACTATAAAATTTGGATGGTATTCCAATTATTCCAATGTGATGATCAAGTCTTCTACAATTCCCTCTAGTTTTACCATTGACCTATCTCTTAATTGTAACACAATAGGTGTAGGTCAGAGCTCCATTAACTATAATTGCTTCATGGTTTCCTTTTTCATCACGTTGATAGCTGCTCTTAGGTCAATTAGGGTATTTTTGATGAGAGTTCGATTAATTTTGACATCTACAACTACGCTCCCAAGGCCTGCATATTTAGGGACAACTATGTTTCCTAACATAATATTTACAAGATGTCCTAAAACATGCACAATTTGAGGGTCTTTAAATTTTCTACATGGATTCTTAAGGCATAACTCTCTCACTGTATTGGTATATATTGGTACTTCCTTAATTAACTGTATGAGGGGTATCTTTATGCAAACATCTCTGAGTTATCCTAACAAGTCAAATTTAGCTTCAGAATGATGCTTTTTTTAGTTAGTCTTTCAGGGAATGGTGGTTCTGGACTTATGGTGTTTGGTTTAACTTGATTATGTTCAGGTTCCTTGGGTTGCTTGTCTATAGTTTCTACTAGGAGTTCCTCATCATCAACTATGTGATGTGAGGAGATGAAGACCCATATAGCATTTTCCTTGATCTAAGGTGGACATCACTCACCTTAACCCCATAAGTGGGGTATTGGATGGTATCATTAGCATAAGCCTATTGAAAAAACTTATTGTCAAGGTTAGGTGTAGGTTGTGCTATTAGCTAAGGTGCTCTTGGTTGTGATGGTGCAACTATGGCTAGATTTGGCATTATGGTAGGTTGTTGTGGATGCAAGGGCTATTATGGTTGAGGATAACTTATATTTCAGTTTTTCCATTGTTGACCTCCTCGCCACTATGATGGCCATTGGTTTTTCTTGGGTGGCCACTGGGAATTGTAGTTTGGACCTTTGTAATGTTTTGGTGGCCACATCCCTTGTTTTTTATTCCAATTGGTTGTTTGGGATATTGGCCATGGTGAATTTTGTACATTAGTCTAGGGCTATTAGTTCCAACTTGAGAAGTTTGAATTACTACCTAGAAATGACATATTATAGGTCAATGGATCTTGAGGCATACCTTTTCTTGGTTTTCCATGGTTTGCATTGGGAAATGTAAAACACTTGGCCTTCTTCATCCTTTGGGATATGAAACTCTAGCTTCCATTACTTTTCTTTAGAGATGCTTGCCAAATTTTTGCATTTGTAATTGATCCTCTTCTAGCAATAGTGTGGACAAAATTCCATCAAGGTTGCCTTTTCTTCTTCCTTATTTTTGATATGGAGGGTATCCATTTGAGTAGCCAAGTGGCTAATGATGTCCTCCTTCATATTGGATAGAAGATTGCTAAGCTCCACCCTTGAAACTCCAATGGATTTAACGTTGAGAGAAGAGGTCCTATCGCCTCTAGTCTTCTTGATGAATAATTTGGAGTAATTTTTGCATTCCTTACAAATCTCATTAAAAAGCGGTTCAAAGATGTCTCTTGCTCCAATAATATTTAGAGCATCCATGCAATCTTCATGGACTCCGCTTAAAAATAACAGTTTTAAGGAGTTAATATAATTTTTTTTTGATGTAGTTTATTGAGGCATAATCGAAAGCTCTCAACATAATCTTCCAACGACTCATCTTCTCTTTGTGATATCCTAAAGATTTCATCCCTCTTTCTATTTGTGTCTCTGCAGTAATCTTGGTATTTCTCTAGGAATTTCATCTTCATTGTATCCCAGTTGGGGATGACATTCCTTCCCAACCCCATTAACCAACATAAAATAACATCTTTCAGTGTAGCTAGGAATAATTTGAGTTGATGAGCATCTGTGGTGTACTCATAGCTCTGATGTAGAACGTCGAACTCAAAAAGAAAGGTGTTTGAATCCTTTGTAACCAATCTAGAGAAAATATGCAGTGTTGAAGGAGGTATATACTTTAGAGCAACATCCCTTTACTAGTTGGTTATTTGGAATTCAAACATTACATTCTCTGCTAGATCATCCACTATTGCATTACCCATGATGTCAAAATGTCTTCTTGAAGTCTCCTCTATGTTTGGTGTAGCTACCGGTATAAGGGATAAATCTTCTTCGTTGATTCCCTCAATTTGTTCGCTCTATCCACCAGTTTCTTCAATTTCTTTGTGTACTAAGAGGATAAATATTCCCAGAGCATCTCTTTGCATCCACATGCAATGGTTCTAGCTCTTTAAATTAGTAGTTCCTACATATTATTAGAAAATACTATTATTGTTGATTCCTGAATACCTATTTACCCTAATATTGAAACAAAGTTTAATATCCTATGAAAGATTGAAAAGAATTTAAAACACACAAATGAATCTTGAACTTAGCACCATCCTCGACAACGATGCAAAAAATTTGGATTCATCTCTAATGTCTAATTAACTTGGTGCTATTGGTTATGCACACGACTCAAAGGACTTGATGATCCCTAACTAAGCAGTTCATCATTCACAAGAGGAATGCATTAAATCATCAACCACAGAGTCATAAAACTTTAGATAGTGTTGGAAATGTATATGCATTCATGGATTCTAGTCCTATATTGACTGAGTATAGGTGAAAAAACACATGCAAATGCAATAATAGCTTTAAATCATAATACATTGCTAATTTTTAAAATAGAGTAAAGGAATATAAACTACTACCTTATGTTGCAGGTACCTAATGCTTAAGATTGTAAATAACTAATAGTTATATTGCAGTCCTAAATTAGTTATCCTCTAGAGTATGAAACCAAATATCAACCTACAGATTCTAATTTAGGATTTGTAACACATTAATTTACAATCACATAAATTGGAACATTCAATTAAACTGTCAATGCATTTAAATTCTTAATACATAATCTAATCTAGCAAACTAAATTGAAGTGGTTCAGTAGTACACCTCAAGTGACACTTGCTTGAGTTGCTACTTCCACTAGATCTTGTCAATCACTTACTCAACAAAATATATTATCAAAGTAATTCTCCTTTATTGTATTCTAAACATAGAATTGTTACGCATAATCTAAAAGGAAATCTGTTGGAAATCTTGTTCAATAACACATATGATCTACTATAATCTATCATTTCTACTACAACTACTGGATCTCCTCCTTGATAGGGAACCCAACTATATAGGGTCTATAAGGGAGTCCCATTATTCATGAATTGAAAACAAACTAAAGAACATATGTCAACTCTTCCTCAAGAGTAGGAGAGCACTAAGTCTGGAAACAAAAAATAATAATTACTAAAGTAGGAGTATAAAATCAAATAAGGATTCTATGCCCAACAAATTTAACCATTTATAACAGAAACACATGTTGTCATAATTCAGCCTTGTTGAGAATAAACTTCTTCTCCTAGTTGTCTTATTAGAGGATAAGGGTAATACTGTTGGGAACATGATGCCATTTAATTGCAATCCTTAACATATTTCATGTATCTCCTAAGTCCTTGGAAAGTGTTCCCCAACACTAGGATTAGAAAGAGATTAAATTCAAATGAAATGAACATGTAAATTGACATTTGTAATTAATTCTAAATGATAGGAACATGTGGGGACACCCAAGAAGAGCTCCTACAAAATAGGAGCACATGGGGCACCCACATGGAAGGTGGAACCCACCTTGAGTTAATTAATTGTTTGGAGAAAGATAACACTTCAGTAATGCATGTAAAGATCCTAGAAGTTAGGGATTGATGTTTATATGCATGAAGTTCAGTTTAGTTCAGTTCAATTAAGTTATGATTCAGTTATCTTCAGTTGTATGTAGTTAGTTTCAGTTGAATGCTAGTTGACTTTAGTTGACTTGGAATGCATGAATAATGAATTGAGTTGCATGATAGATAACGGGTGATACGTTCAGTTAAGTGGGGATGATCAATCATGCATGATATTTGCATGAATGGTGGAGAGATATGTTTTAGTTGATATAGATTGATTTGGACCCACCTTGGGCACCCAAGTTGGCATCTTGGAGTTAACACTTTTGCATGATAATATATTTTATAAGCCTGAGTTAAGTGGGCCCATTCTTGGGTGCCAACTTTGAGGAGAAGCTTACAAGATATCTTTGTAATCAATGTTGAGTTAAGACTTTAGTTTTGGATTCCCAAATTGATGAAGGACTTGGTTTGACATTTTTTTCATAGAAGAACTCTACTTGCAAAGAATAGGCATAGGTTTTGTGAGATAAGCTTTGTGCTTTGTAATTGTAAACTCTTTGGAGTTTACAAGCCTCATTATTGTCTATAAATTGCAGCAAGTTGAAGAGAGTTTCATCAGATTTTATTGCAGGTTGTGAAGAAGAATTGTTGAAGGAAAAAGAAGCATCTCAAGCAAGGATTGATAAAGAATTATTGTAATCTTGTTCTAAGGTTAAATAATACAAGCACTATTGATTCTGGTGGTGGAGTTTTTTCTTGAAAGGGTTTCTCCACGGTATATGTTGTGTCACTTTTATCTTCTGGTCTTATTCTTCTACAATCTTCTGTCCACTTCTACAATTGGTAATAATGAATCTAAACAAATAATCATCCACAAATAAATTGTAACAAAGAACACTTAATTAGATATATAGTATAATAGTTTTACAAGTTTTAAAGCTACATAATTACCTCCATTTTCAACAAATACTAGGTGATCCATGAAATGATCAATAAATGATAATCTCCATTGTAACAACCTCGGTTTTCTACTCAATAAAATTCCAAAGATTTCATGTTAATTGAATATTCTATGATGTCATGACATAGCAATAATTTTTTTTCTTTCCATAATGTAAATTACATGCACATTATTTCCAAACTTCCATTGCATTCCAATGTAATTTCACAAATCTTTCCATAACATAGATGTCATATTGATTCCATTCAAGTGTAATCCCTTAGTAAAAAGAGTTATTCAAAGTAGAATCTTGTCAACAATGTGACTTTGTTTCAAGAGTGTAAAACAACTAATCAAGTAGCCACTTTAACTCAATAGGTAATCCCACCTATAGTTCTAAGCATATATTATTCCATAAACTCAAGTGATCAAGTTAATCACATAGGTGAGTTTTAATCATGATATATCCTAATCCTAGGATAAAACATCATCCAATGACTAGTCCGTTCATATTGGTTAATCTAACCCTATATGTTCCAAACAAGACCAATTAATCTACCTAATCATGTAGAGTAATCTCAAACTATAGGTTTCAATGGTAGTCAAGTACTTTTCTCAACCCAATAGGTAACTCTTAACCTAGGGTTTCCTCAAATGAACTTCTCGACTATTTAGGTTATTCCAAACCTATAATTCCCTAGCATATTAAGCTATAGAGTCAAGTTACTTCATGACGTTGACACAATTTACAATATACACGTAGTATAAACTATCTATGTATAGAACACCAATATCTAATCCTTGCATAGAATATATAGGAGTATTAAGATACTTCCTTTAATCATATTTCATCATTCTTGTTATATAATACCACTAATAAACAAACACTCCTATCATGGATTAAATACAAGAACTTTCATAAAACAACTTTTTCCTTTCTAGAGCAAATGTTATGACTTTCTAACACAAATATTCTCAAGCAGTACCAAACAAAGCATTCAAATCTCATTATTTCATTAATAAAGACAAATAAGAGAAGATTGGATCCTCATGCCTATAATACACTTGATCCATTTGTCTGACTTAATGCACAACCCTCCAACAATAGCTTACTAGCTTCATTTAATCCTCTTAAAGCAGTACTTCACTATGAATTCTCCCTTAAGATAACAATATGCACTCACAAAGTAATTCACAACTCTCACACAATAACTCTCAGCTCTCAGAATATACAACTCTCAAAATAATTGTAAAATAATGCAGCATAATGATGCCCCTAAATGAGAGAACTTGCCTCTCTATTTATATAGAAAATGGATACTTTGCAGCCTACAAAAAAGGCATGATAATTGACAACTCTCTCCATGCAAGTCAACTCACAACATACAGCTAAAAGGTGGCAGAAAACTAAGTGTAAAATCAACATAAAATGCTATAGATCGACCCTTCTACTTGACAACAGTAAAAGATATTCAAATTTTCTCATGCTAAAATGACGAAAGTCGAATTGTAACCAAAATGGACTTCTACAGAAAATAGAACTTCATAATTTGGCGTTAAGTATGCATCCAACCTCCTATTACTTTGGCATGGTTATTCTCATTGAAACAATCTATTGTTAACAAGCAACACCTTACTACGTTAACTTAGTCATAGCTTTGTTGAGAAATAGAGGAAAGATGAGTTGCTTTAGCACATAAATGGTGCTTTGACCAGTCCTTGTCTTGTTGTTTAATTTTCCTATTCTCAAGCATTCATTAATACTTTATGAGGTTGGCTTTATATTCTATTGCTTTATATCTTAGATATAAGCATTCCTAGCTTGAGTAATTCACTGTTCAAATAATAAAGACTCATTTCATAAGCATCAACTAAGGTTTACTTCCCAACGTCCTTAATTATAGCTCATTACTTGCATAAGGTTTGACCTTATTCCTTGCACAATATACATGCAAATCGGTCTTAAGATATTTATCATTGGCATTGTTTGAAGACTATGCGCCTTTGTATATGGCGCTACCATATTCGCTGAATTCTGCCTCCTATATGGTTCTAACATCTTATATATGTATATATATGTTTCCTTCATATTTCTCCTTTAAAATACCAAAACTTAAGGTTAAATAAAACTCTAATGATAGACATATATGTTGCGCTATCTTTCAATATCAAATTCAACGTATTAAGATATGTGCTATATAATGTGCTCCATGCAACATAAACTATTTATGCAGTCAAACTCATTTCTTAACATGATTAACATGTATGAAAATGGCTTATTTAGCCTGCGCTGGTTTAGTTTAGCCATTCACCTTAAATGGTTGCGCTGCCTTTAAGCATTATATCACATTAAGTGTGTATATAAGTGGCGCTATATATATACATTTAATTTGGCCACAATATATTATATATATATACTTTTTGACAAATAAATACATCATTCATACTCAAATGAATATATCCACGTTTACGCCGATAAGGGCGTGGTTCGGTGTTCAAGTCGCTTGGTTGTAGTGACGACCACCAGGTTTCAAACCCTCACTGGGCCAAAGTGCTCGCAGGCCTTGTGCCTTCGCTGGGCTGTTGTGCTCGCGGGTTTGGTAGTTTCTTGAACCCAGTTCATAGCTCTGGTCAAAAGCGTTTACCCCTAATAATATGGTTGCATTGCACCTTTTAAAAAATATATATATATATATATATCCATGTTTATCCTTTTCACAAACATTATGCGTGTGTATATACATACACATATACACATATATATACTTACATACACATATATACACACACAATAATAATAATAATAATAATAATGCAATAATGTGTATATATAAATATACATGCATTATTATTTATGCATATATCAAATATATACCATCACTTTGATAGTCAAACACACACATATATGTTATATATATAACTATATATATATATATTCTTTTCAAGCATGAATGCTCATGTGCATATATGTATATATACACACACTCATATATGATATATATATATATATATATATATATTCTATAGCAATACTATAGTCAAATAATCCATTCGATATCCAAATGATTATGACCATGTGATTATATTCACAATAACATCATGTTAATATCTATGTACATATATGCATAATTATACATATATTGATATACTAGTATGTACATCCATTATATCTAACATACATGTATATCGACATGTGCATACATACATGTATAGACATATATCTCAAATACTCATTCAAACATACAATCAAGCATAGTACATAAGGAATAACTCATAAGCTCCAAACATATAAACATCATCCAAAAATGCACTCAACAGTAATCAAGACCCTTACTAATGCAAACACATCATACTTAAGGATGACTTACCAATTCTCGATACTATGACTTGACTTCACCATTCTATTGTGAGTGTGTGTGAGCTCATATAAGTTTCATTTAGGGTTACCCAACCAATCACTTTTGAGTGATACTTCCCCTCCCTTTCAGAGGATTGAAACCTATCCTTGCAACCAACTCAATATATTTGCAATGGTAGTTAAACATTCATAATAAATCCATATGCATAGATTATACTTTAGCATATTCATATAGCAATCAATGTAAACATATTTGCTCTTTCAAGGGAACAATACCTTAATACCTATTTTAGTATTCCATTCATTTACAAACATATCAAAATCATTATTGCATTTACTATCCTAGTTACTCATGAAGATAAAAGTAAATCAGTAATAACAAGACGGTGTGTGACATCCATCTTCCTTTGAAAGAGATCGTTCTGCAGACAGTTGACTCCTTTGCAATGAATTGCAATCCTTATGCAGTACTATTTTTATTATTCCTTATGCACAACTTATGATTAGTCCTTTATTTTCCATTTTTCTTTATTTCTTTAAGTAAGTTCCATATGTAGTTTTTGTTGAAAATCAAGGTGTTTATGTAGCTTAATACTTTGTAAAAATTTATGATTGTTGATCTAAATATGCTTTTCCTTTGTTACAGATTCTTTGTGGGTGATTATTTGATTAATTCATTTTATCATTTGTAGAATGAAGACAAAAGTTGATAGAAGAATTAGATAGGATATTAGAAAGATTACACAAGCATATACCGTGGAGAAACCCTTTCAGGAAAAAACTCCACCAAGAATTAATCTATTATTCAATCTCTAAAGTAGATTACAATAGCTCCAATTCTTGCTTGAGAATGCCTCTTTTGCCTTCACCAAAAATTCTTCACAACCTGCAATAAATATGATCATAACTCTCTTCAACTTGCTTGAGATAAATAGGCTTTGATCAACTTTGTAAACTCCACAAGAGTTACAATTACAATGCTCAAGCCCTATCCCTAAAAGGTACGCCTATCTCTTGCAAGTAAAGTTATGTCGTGAAGAACAATGTCAAATCCTCATCTTCATGCATTTGGGCATCCCAAACTGAAGTACAAACTCAACCTTTATTTTGTAAATATCTTCAAGGCTTTATCCTCAAAGTAGGTGCCCAAGAGAGGGCCCACTTAACTTAGCCTTCTGAAATATCTTATCATGCAAATGAGTTAATTCCAAGAAGCCAACTTGGGCGCCCAAGTGGATCCAAGTCATTTCCTATTAACTAAAACATTTCTCAACACCATTCATGCAAGAATGGTCATCCCTTGTTAACTGAAGGTAGTCCCTGTTATTTGTCATGCAACTCAAGTTATTAGTCATGCATTCCAAGTTAACTGAAGTCAACTAGAATTCAACTAAAATTCTAAACTAAACTGAACTGAACTAAACTAAACTGAACTGATCTGATTTGAATTGAACTGAACTTCATGCATGCAAACATCAAACCCTAACTCCTAGGATATTTACATGCATTCAGAAGTGTTATCTCTTACTCTAAATAGTTAACTAAACTCAAGGTGAGTGCCACCTACCATGTGGGCACCCCATGTGCCCCTATTATTTAGGAACTCATATTGGACACCCTCACATGCTCCTAACATTTAGAATTAATTGCAAATGTCAATTAACATGATTATTTCATCAAATATTAATCTCTTTCTAATCCTAGTGTTGGGTAACACTTTCCAAGGACTTAGGAGATACATGAAATAAATAATGTTTAGGATTGTAATTAAACGACATCCTATTTCCAATAGTTTTTGATCTTGATTAACATTCAAATCTTTCTTTGGTACTCATATGAGATTCAAGAGGAGCTTTTGAAGATGAAGCTACTTAGATGTATCATTCAAAATTATTTCATTGACACATGTGGAGGTAATTGATCCTTTCTATCATGAGAACACTTACATATACCATAATCATCATGTTTAGGTTTTGTAGGATGTGTCACTCATGATAACATATGCCTTGTAGGCATATTTTCTTCAGTTAATTTATAATACAAAGGTGGGTACTTGTATTTTTTAGTTGCACTTTTATAGATTATTATTGATTTGTGAATTGCTTATTTACCCCTTCTATGATTCATTGTGTGTTTTTATTAAAATCATGAACAAGTTCTTCTTTCATATGGAGGCATATTTAGAATTTTCACATATGTATCCAATGTAACTTGGCTAAACTCTAAAACATGGTCATATGAATCCCTAGGAATGCTAACCAATTTTCCTCTATGAAAACATTTAATATAGTGTAACATAGATGTCATCATCTTACATTGTTATATCCATTTCCTATCAAGTGAAACTAAACATGATAACATATGCCTTGTAGGCATATTTTCTTCAGTTAATTTATAATACAAAGGTGGGTACTTGTATTTTTTAGTTGCACTTTTATAGATTATTATTGATTTGTGAATTGCTTATTTCCCCCTTCTATGATTCATTGTGTGTTTTTATTAAAATCATGAACAAGTTCTTCTTTCATATGGAGGCATATTTAGAATTTTCACATATGTATCCAATGTAACTTGGCTAAACTCTAAAACATGGTCATATGAATCCCTAGGAATGCTAACCAATTTTCCTCTATGAAAACATTTAATATGGTGTAACATAGATGACATCATCTTACATTGTTATATCCATTTCCTATCAAGTGAAACTAAACATATACCTGAATACATAATAGCATGCAATAAAACAAGACACTATTTTAGGCCCATCTCTAAAGGAAAAATGATATAATCCAAAGTCGTAATCAAAATTACATTAGTAATTTTTAGAGAAATTATTGAATGTGCATGAGATT
The DNA here is from genome assembly GCA_007258455.2 of Sequoia sempervirens. Classification (NCBI taxonomy): domain Eukaryota; kingdom Viridiplantae; phylum Streptophyta; class Pinopsida; order Cupressales; family Cupressaceae; genus Sequoia; species Sequoia sempervirens. The sequence continues at coordinate 52,105 of VDFB02337940.1, forward strand.
GTTAATTGATATGATGATTATATAAAATACTTGGTACATGTATTACATTGATTAGCTAGATCAATAATAATATAATCAAAGTGCTTATCACATACAATGTGTCATAGTAATTATCACAAGGGATCTAATTGTTTGAAAATGTAATCAATGATATAAGAGAAGTAGAACAAACACCTTTATCATGAAACATACCCACAAAGTGATCCTCATTTATATACAAATCATTATCAAAATAATTACCAGTATGCCCATGTAGCTCATCACTATCCATATGCTCATGTACCTTGTGACCATCCTCATAGTAATTCACATTATTAGCTTGACCATGAGAAGGAATAGGATTTGCATAGATCTATTTTTTTTACTAGGGGTGCACTAAATGTTTTCCCTCATCATTAATACCCTCCATATTGATCATATTATTATCCTTAAATATTATACTTTATGTTTCAAACTCATATAACATTACATAGTATGCATATAAAATCTATGATATTTACAAAATACACTCTCATTATATCCCTCAAGCATCCCTCAGAATGTATCAAGTGAACAAATAGGAGGAATTTTACTCATATTATCACGAAGAAGACACTTGATCCTCCCTCCAAATGTATCAAATATAGTGTAGAAAAATGCAACCCTTTACATTTTCTCACTTGTTTGGGCCCTCCTAGTTTAAAATGGACTTAATAATGCCTTAATTTAGTTTTTTTAAATGTACCCCTTTACATTTACACACTTATTCAAGCCCTCTTAATTAATTGAGTTTAATTATGCCTTCATTAGCCTTTTAATTCATTTATAAGCCTATTAAATTACATTTTTCAAAGGGGAAACCCAACACTAATTAATGCCTAAATATAACACTTTACATTGAGTAGTGTGTGTCCTAGGTTTATGGACCTGGGACCCATTCGCTCCTCCCTAAGCCTTAGGATCTAAATTTAAATTATGTTTTTGGCAGTATTTTAACATTTCTAAATCCATAATTCAATATCAGCTTATGATATTTGAATTTCGGGAAATTAAGAATACATACCTATAAATACAAGGTTATTTCACTAAGTTTCACCTATAACTTTTTCAAAATTTACAAGAGCATTTGAAGAGCAATTAAAGGCATTCAAGAATAGATATATTAGAGTTTTATTTCAACATTCAAGATCCATTCATCATATCAAAGTCTTCTTGCATCATTCATGTTTTTGGAGCTAACATTGTGATGTAGGTTTCATGATCAAGTCAAGCATTCAAAGTATCATTTCAAGCAAGATTTGAAATTGTCAAGATCCATATCCAATTCAACCATCTCATGCAAGCTTTAGGTCTCCTAAGATCCACATCCATTTCAATGAGGTTTGACCAAGGCAAACCCCTATTCACCCAAAAATAAACATTTTTCTCTCTTGTGTGTTCGATTGCATATTTAGGTTGAAGAAGACTTGAAAACCTTTTGAAGAAAAAGATTTACAAAGTTTTCAAAATTCCAAAAGTTGTCAAAGTTGTTGTCAAATCACATAATCTAACCTACAGATCTAATTTTTGACTTTTCAACACTGAAACCTGGACAAATTAGAAGCTTCAAATATGCACCAAAGGCTCTTGAAAGATTGTTGAAACCCCTATACTTGGACCCATTCTCCCATGGGCGAATGAGTCTCATATTAGTTTTTGAAAAGCACTTTTGGAGTCTGGTACAGATGTTTTTGCCCTTCTCAGATATATAATCTATTTTTTGGTTCTACTAGTATTGAGTTTAATATTGTTGTTTCAAGTGTTAGATTGCATTTTGGTGTTGATTTGCTATTTTTAGTTTTTCTCCCCAAATTGCTATTTGATCTTGACCCCCATCCTTCAAGCATAAGGAAATGTGAAGATTCCCACTTTGACTTGATTCACCTAAGGGTTGATAATCAATACATTGTGTGGATCTCATTTCCTAATGAAATATTGAGAAATAGGTCCATCATACCCCCTTTGTTATTTCACATCCTCCTTTATAAAAACACATATTTCCCATCATTTCATTTTGGTGAACCTGGCATTTGAGCATCATATCTTGTTGATTTGGAGTCCATTTTTTAGCCCTAGATCTAGGTTTTACATTCATTTGCATTGCATTGCATTGATTTGCATCTCATTTAGGGTTGTTTGCTTGCATTAGTTTTCATCTCATTTAGGGTTTTAGGTTTGCATTTTTGCATCCTTTAAAATCTAGAAAATTCAAAAATATTAGTCATTTTGGATAGTGTTTACATAACATTGCATTATCATTTATTTACATTACAAAATTGAATCAAAATTGCATCTCAAATTAGGTCTTTTTGCTTGTCATTTAGCACTATTTTTCACTTGCATTTAGACATCATTTTACAAAAATCTAAAACTATACCTTATTGTTTGAAACCAGAACCTAAAAACCATAGAGATCATCTCATAAACTTATAAATTAATTCTTAAAAACCCTGAAGTGAGACCCATTCACCCATGGGTGAATGAGTCCTTGATCAGGGATTTTTCTAAAATTTTGAGCATTAAAATCACTATTTTTGCATTCTCTATTTCTATATTTAGTCAGCTATTTTAGTTTCCTAAAGTTCTATTATCTGAAATTGTTCATATTAAGCATAATTGGTCAAATTCAGTGCATTGTTTGAATTCAAAATTGCATCTAAAAGACATCATTTTCATGTTTTTGCATAGCATAATCAAAAAATTATCTTGTTTGAAATCTGAAAATTGCTTATTACATTGCACTTTACATTCTAGGGTATTTGTTTGCATTTCACCTCTTATCCATTTTGGGTACACCTTGGGTTTGTGAAACTTGTATGAGCTTCACAACTTGGTGTCCTATTTCCAATACTGTTGTGAGACATAGTTCAAGACTCATGTCATCCTGTGATACATCACTCATCGTGGATCTTGGGTTTTCTAACTCTTTCACTCATAATGTTAGCACTAGTCAACCCACTATGGATTGTACCCTTAACTCTTGATTTCCCATGACTTCCCTACCTACACCTAATGTGACTAATGCTAATGCAATGCTTGGTAATTTACCTCATAAAAACATTAGAAGAATTGATGAAGAACTTGATAAATTGCAAGATTTTGTGAGTTCAAAATGCAATGCTCTTAATGTGATCCCTATGATAGATAACATGAGAAGAATAATTGAAAATGAACAAGGAATAGAGATTGTTCATGGCTTAGCTCATGTAATTAATAAACATGTCCCTACCATAAGTAGTTGTGCTCAAACTTTGGGGTATACACAAAGTCAAGGTGGAAATCCAATTCCTCCTTCCATAACCATAACCTCTATTCTGACATACACCAATTCAACTGTTACAATGAACATACAACCTACAAGAAATGTCAACACTTCCTTAGTAATTTCCACTGGGATTCCCTTTAGCTTTGTGCATTCAAATCTCATATCTCCTAATCCATCTCCTCTCACAAACTTACAAGTCGCTTGCCCTCCGAATACATATACATCCCTACCTTATACACCTTCAATATCTCACAACATTCACAATGTTCCTATCCTTAACACACTCTTGCAAAATGTTTCATCCCTCCAACAACAAAGTGCTACATTAAGTCAAAATCAAAATGACCAACCTTCACAATATGTTAAAAGAAATCCCTTGTTCTTGGAGATATTGAGAACACAAATGCCACCAGGTATAAAGATTCCTAGATTTGAGAAATATGGTGGAAAAAGAGATATTTTTAGCCATATTTCCAGATACACAGCCCTATGTAGTGACTTCATTTCTTAGGATAAACTCTTGGCTAAACTCTTCCCTAGATCCTTGAAGGATACTGTCTTGGAATGGTTTTTCTCCTTACCAAATACTTCAATATGTTCATTTAATGAACTTATTGATGCTTTCTACAATCACTTGCAAATACATATGGGTCCTAAGATGACCTTGGCTGATTTAATGACATGCAAACAAAAAGATGATGAAAAGATCACTGATTTCATAACACGATACCAATTGCTCTATTCACAAATAAACATCAAGATTCCCAATGATGGCCTTCAAATAATGTTTATTTCCAATTTTCAAAACAAAGTCAAAACTAAGCTTGAGATGTTGAAGTTTCCCTCCTTCACACAGTTGTGTACTACCCTCCATGATTATCAAAATTTGCTTAGTAGTTGTGAAGTGAAAACCCCTCTAACCATCCTGAAAAATATAAACCCATGTCTCATAACAGCTACCAACCATTCAAGAAACAAAATAAGGGATTTTTACAACTTAACCCCCCTCAACTGACTCATCATGTTGATAACCAAGTGGTTGTTATAAAGATGAAAAATCCATACACATTTTTTGATAGAAATAGACAATTCACACCTCTACCTGACACCCTTCATAATATCATGTTGTAGCTCTTAAATAAGAATTTAATTTCCTTACCTCCTGTTAGAGCTCCTGATCCTACTAAGCCTTTACCTCATAACTATAGACAAAATGCCTATTTCCATTTTCATCGACAAAATGGGCATGATACGAAATATTGTAAGCATCTTAAACATCTTGTGCAAGACCTCATTGATTCTAATCATATTCAAATTGGTGGTGTTAATGATCAAGATAATCATTTTGTAGCCCCTCCTAATCAAAATCTACAAATCTTTACTAATCCTATACCAAATCATAACATTTCCTTTGTCAAAGCTAGTGAAACAAAGAATGTTGTGATGAATGTTAACATGAATGATGAAAACACGAAGAAATTAGACAATATGATTGGAATCATTGAATTTCAACCTCGTAAGGGCCTAACTAAGATGTTGCTTGACATTGCTTTCTCACAACATGACATAATTAAACATGCACCCAATGGTCCTCTTTACATAGCTAGAAGAATCAATGACAAGCCTACTAATGGGATATTAATTGATCCCGTTTGTGTAGAGAATGTGATCACTAAAGAATCCTTATTTGTGCATGAAATTTACCAAGATACTTATGAAAAATTGAAATCATGGATCAAAACACATAATGGTTTTGCTTTCCTTACGATAGGTTCAATAACTCTTCCTCTAAAAGTTGGACCGAAACAATTACATGTCTCATTTTTTGTCATCCTATCATCAGACCAATTTCATGTGAAGTTAGGCTATCCATGGCTTCACTCCATGAATTTCATCTCGTTAGTTGTGCATAAATGCTTAAAGTTTCCATTTGGCAATGAGATCTTTACTGTGCATCATAGTGGCTTTAATCTCATGTCTTCCCATGGGAATTTCTCGTTGGATTTATTTTGACCTGAACCTATAGAACCTATTAGGCCTCATGAGGAATTATTTTTCAAATCCTATCAAAAGTTCAAGGAAAAACATATAGAAAAATTTCCCCTTAACAATATTCCTCAACCCACAATTGAGCCTCATATCCTTGATGAAACCATGATTGAACCAAAAGACTTTCTAAGTAACCAAGACCAAAACATAGCAAATCCTCCATCCATTTCCTATAAGAGACCACGAGATAACCAAATAAGTCTCATTGTGCCTCCTAAAATCAAACAAGTTTACAAAGACAAAGATAAAGTCATTGAACAACCTCCCATGGTTCCTTCCATTCCCCCCTTAAGAGACAAAAAGAAACCTATGGTTGATAAATCCGCTCCTACACAATCATAATTTGAAAATCGAACGAAAAGGAACCAAAATGCTAGAGAGTGTAGGCGTAGATGTTGTGCTATTGCTCATTTGTTATAAGAAAAAGAAGAAAAGAACAACATAGAAAATCAAAATACAAAATTACCTCAAGCAATGCATGATGATTCTCCACCTTTTCCGAAACAAGAAACTCCTAAATCTCGAACACAACAAGTACCTTCTATGGATATTATCATTAGGCTTTATGTTGTGATAAATTTGGATGATGATAATGAAATTGTAAAAATCGATGAACAAGTGTATAATGAGTTGAATTCATTATTTTACTCTTCTATGAGCTTAAATGATAACAATCATGATGATCCTCCTGCAAAGAGTGATTTACCACATGTTGAACTTGGTGATTGTCCTAGTTTGGCACTTTATGTTGTCCCTTTGGCTAGTTGTTCACCTTTCACATATGATGAATAAGATTGGGATAAAGATGACCTACTATAAGTTGAATCGCATGCACCTTACTAGTCTTATCTTTATTTTATTTTTCATGTTCTTTGCGTGATTGCATGTGCCTAATGTGATCCCCTGTACTGTTATGTTTTATGTATCTTCATGTAATTCCTCTATTTATACCTACATTCTTCTTTATGTTGTAAACCTTTATTTTTTATTTTATCTTGTGTTTTTCTTTTGGGGATGATGTAAGGCGTTGAGACATTTAGGTCTCTTCCATGTTGACCTGAAAGGATTTTTCTTTTTTTCACTCTCTATGTGTCATTCTTCAAGTTTTATGAGTTATTTTGGGAATGCTGACGTTTCTAAGCTTTCTAATATCATTATAGCGAAGACATTCACTAACCCTGAATCCCTTTTGTGATTTTGTGATTTTATTTTGGGGGCAACCCTTTCCTTATTCATGACGTAGCTTCATTTGGAAACATATGACTTGGAATAGGGCTTTCCAAATAATCTCTCATGTCTTCTTTATTGTTAGCATTTATCATTTGCTACTTTAAAGTAATTGCTCATAGTGTGGTGTTAGCAATTTCTTTAAAGTGGGGGCATACATTGGCATTATCGTTTGTGGAGATCTTTGGACTATTTTTTATGTTTCATAGTGTGGTCTTCTTACTTCTTGCAATGTGTCTTCTTCTTGGTGGTGTCATTAGGTTTGATGTCCTCCAAGAGTGTGACCTTTCTTGGCATACGACTTTCCTCTTAGTGGGATGCTACACGTTGCATACCCTAAGTTGCGAATCTTTTATCCTAGACTTGTCCTCTCTTGGAGACATTAGGCACGATGTTCCCTAAGAGAAGACCTTACATGAACTAAGAAAAATCTCTTTGAACATGACTTATCCTATTTGCATTTTGTTCATAAGTTTTTAGCATAACATAGCTTGCTAACCTTATGAAGCTCAAAGTTTCAACCCTTTTTCATGGCCACCAAGCATAACACACTTTGCTTGCATGTGGTGCCTTGTTTGTTCATAAGTGCTTAGCATAACATAACTTGCTAAACCTTATGGAGCTTGAAGTTCATATAGTGTGGTGCCTTATTAAAGTTATTAGAGGTATAACTTTGGTATGGTATGGGAGCCTAATAAGATATTTTCCACCCTTGGGGCTCACCTAGTGGATAATGGAGTTTCACTAGCTCATGTGAGTGTGTTGTTGTTTTCATAGTGGACAACGAGTTCCACTTGTAAACCTTTTTGGAAAAACAACCGAGGCATGTTCCACATCATGTTGAACAGTCGAGGCTTGATCCACCCCTTTTCTTTTTTTCTTTTAACATAGGCATGTGTCTCCTTGTGCCTCTGTTGGTTTTTCCATGAGATCTTAGATCTTGGGGGCTTGATCATCCTCCTTGATCTTTGTCGTCTTATCCTTCCAACAATTGTACAATTATACCTCTCTTGATTGTCTATTTTAGTGTGAGCTTGACACAAGGTCATCCTCTCACTAAAGTGGGGGCTAAATGTAGTGTAGAAAAATGTAAACCTTTACATTTTCTCACTTGTTTGGGCCCTCCTAGTTTAAAATGGACTTAATATTGCTTTTAAAATATAGTGTTGTTAAATGTGCCCCTTTACATTTACACACTTATTTGGGCCCTCTTAATTAATTGAGCTTAATTATGCCTTAATTAGCCCTTTAATTCATTTACAAGCCTACTAAATTATATTTTTCGAAGGGGAAACCTGTAATGCCTAAACATAACACTTTACATTGAGCAATGTGTATCTTAGGTTTATGGACCTGGGACCCTTTCTCCCATGGGAGAATGGGTCCTCCCTAAGCCTTAGGACCTAAATTTAAATCATGTTTTTGGTGGTATTTTAACATTATTAAATCCATAATTCAATGTTGGCTGGTGATATTAGAATTTCGAAAAATTAAGGATACATACCTATAAATACAAGGCTATTTCACTAAGTTTCACCTAACACTTTTTCAAGATTTACATGAGCATTTCAAGTGCAATTAAAGGAATTCAAGAGCAGACATATTAGAGTTTTATTGCAACATTCAAGATCCATTCATCATATCAAAGTATTCTTGCATCATGCATGTTTTTGGAGCTAACATTGTGATGTAGGTTTCATGATCAAGTCAAGCATTCAAAGTATCATTTTAAGCAAGATTCGAGTGTCAAGATCCACATCCAATTCAACTATCTCATGCAAGTTGTAGGTCTCCTAAGATATCCATTATCAAGGTTTCATGCAAGGGTTTTTTGAGTGGTAACATAGCTTTGTTCATTCTTCATTCCCTCTTTCATTCATTATTTCAATTCAAGGTTTAATTACCCAAATGAGGTTTGACCAAGGAAAACCCTTATTCAACTAAAAACAAACATTTTTCTCTCTTGTGTGTGTAATTGTAGATTTATATGTTGAAGAAGATTTGAAGACCTTTTGAAGAGTAAGATTTACAAAGTTGTCAAAGTTGCAAAAGTTGTCAAAGTTGTAAAAGTTGTCAAAGTTGTTTTCAAATCATAGAATCTAACCTATAGATCCAATTTCTGATTTTTTGACATTGAAACCTGGACAAATTAGAAGCTTCAAATTTGCACCAGAGGCTCTCAAAAAATTGTTGAAACCCCTATACTTGGACCCATTCACCCATGGGTGAATGAGTCTTAGATCAAATTTTGAAAAGCACTTTTGGTGACTAGTACAGATGTTTCTACCCTTCTCAGATCTGCAATCTATTTCTTGGAGTACTAGTATTGAGCTTAATATTGTTATTTCAAGTGTTAGATTGAATTTTGGTGTTGATTTTCTATTTTTAGTTTTTCTCCCCAAAGTGCTATTTGAGCTTGACCTCCATCCTTCAAGCATAAGGAAATATGAAGATCCCAAATTTGACTTGATTCACCTAAGGGTTGACAATCAATTCATTGGGTGGATCTCATTTCCTAATGAAATATTGAGAAATAGGTCCATCATACCTCTTTTTTTATTTTACATCCTCATTTATAAAATCACCTATTTCTCATCATTTCAATTATGCATACAAAATCTATGATTGTTACAAAATACACTCTCATTATATCCCTCAAGCATCCCTCCACATGTATCAAATGAACAAATATGAGGAAGTTTACTCATATTATCACGAAGAAGATACTTAAGCACATTTTCCAAGGGACTGTGTAATCCTATAATCATTCTAAATTTTTGAGGTTTGAAAGCAATAATATTTAGTGAATTATCCACATAATGAGTATTGGGTTTCTTCTCTTGTTTGACACTACCCTTTTGTAATTTATCTTGACTTTAAAACTTGGAAAGGTAGGAAGTCATGGAAGGAATGTGAGAAGAACCATCATACTCAAATTCATTTATGGTAGAATTTTAATTCAACGTTTTATGTATGTACACACAAATCCATAAATGAAACATAACCATTTAAATACATAATTTGTTGGTTAGGAGACAATAATCCCTTAATAAAATACTTTGGAACTCATCATCAGGAAGTTGGTGTTGCATCTTAGAGCATAAGGATTAACATTTTATGATATAATCATGAATACGCTCATTAAATCCTTGTTCATAAGAAAATAAATTTGAACCTATAGTTTTTAACCTCACATTCATCTGAAAATGATGCACAAATTCCTAGGCCAACTTAGAAATGTATGAATAGACCTGTGTGGAAAATAAAATAAAATTCTATAGCATAGTCTTTGAATGTGCATGGAAATGACTTGGCTAATAACTTATCCTTATATATAAAATCTAAACATGTAGTTGTGTAAGACCTCAAATGCGTAGTAGCATAACCTTTTCCATTATAAATCTCAAATCAAACTTCTACAAACCCAATTAACAATGGATAATTTACAATATAAAATGTGACTAGAGTATGTTGTGTCTCAATATATTCATCATTCTTAGTTCCATTAAGTAGTGTATCAATGTTATGCACCATTTTGTTAAGACTTTCAATAATCATGTAAAGGTTTTTAGAGGAATACTAGATGTGGGAATGCAAGAGACTATAAATGGATTATAATTGATGCAAATAATATGCATGGTACTAGTAGGAGGAATATGGTGGTTGTGACACCACTAGAATGAAAAGAGAGGTACACATGATATGAGTGGGACAAGATGAATGAATGCCACTAGTAAGATGAAAATGAGAGGTAGTTGGAATACTAGTGGGACAAGAAGAAACACATGAAAGGGGAGTACATACCTAATATATATACAATGGGAAATGAGGACAAGGAGATGCTTAACCTTGAAATTGGAAGGAGGAACACATATCATACCATATCAAGGAGAAAAGTAGTAGAAACTATAAAATAAGAGGATCATTGGGTGTAAAGGGGGTTTATTTTAAGAACCTCTAAACCATATAGATTGCTAATTAATAAATCATGCAAAACATCAACCAAGTGTGTAGTGTTTGCATCACTAGCTAATTATGAAAGATCATAAGATAACACATATGTAATCAAAGTAATATTTTACTTATTTGTTAACCCAACATTGGGCGTCATGATTAAATATTTCCTCTCCCATAAAGACAAGTGTAATCAACCAAAATTTCAACCAATCCATTCTCAATTCAAATCTTGGCCATTGTATAATTAAATCAAAGGATTCTTCACAAAAGGAGGATAGAACCCGAGGACAATTCTTGGGATAAACACCATACAAATCTTCAAATGATAAAGAGATTAATTAAGGAGGAAATTTGGTGTAAAACACAAAAAAATATAAAGTTCTTAGATCTATAAATGAAATAAAAATAAACCCCAAATATCCATACTTAAGGGGTTGTAAGATCAAAGGGTTCACCAAAATATACAAAAATAAAAGAATTTTCTTTACGAAGAGCCTTGGGTAAAATAATAAATCATGTAATGATAAGAAATCAACCCTAGAATAGTGGGTTGAGATACTAACAACACTAAACATGTTTTCCAAAACAATAAAAAAGGATTAATTATTTATCTTTAGGGGTGACAATGGGGTTCTTTGTTGAGGACTATGCATTGTGATCTAGCATTGTACTCGATGACTACATCTAATGTAATTAGAACTTGACAATATACAAGATGGTCTATTCCTTGCTCTAGGTCATATTTGCATATATGGAAACAATCTAATGTATGCACATGTAAATAAAGTTGATTCACAAATTCAACCTTTGATAAAAATGAATCGCATGCATTTTAATGTTTAAAATTTGTTTACCTTGTTGTTAGAACTTGTGTTGGAAAAATATGTGGTGTTGATGAACACATTTGGGAGCTTCTTAAGTGAGGATATTTTCCTTGTGTCAATCCCCGAGTTCCAAACCAATAATTTCAACAATGATTGAAGACATGTTAAGTAACCATGTAGTATGCCTAGTATGTCATTATGATGCAATGATATTCCAATGCTCAAATGATGATATTATGCAATGCTTTCAAATGGATTACATCTTGATTCTTGATGCTTAAAAGTGTATTAGGGTTTATCCTTTTCTAGAACATCTTAGCATGCAAGTCAAATATTTTATGTTCAAGTTGGCATATAATGGCTAGTATGAAGGGATTCAATTATGGTCTAAATTTGAGTTTAAAAAATAAAGGTCATTTTTGTACTATGTATTCAACTTAGGATCATTTTTGTGTTGTAGATACCTAGGATAATGCATGGATAAATTTTTAATAAAATTTGGACTTTGGAAACGTTGAAGATAGAATCAAGTTAAGCTTTGGTTAATTACCAAATTTTACATAGAAAAATGCCACTTATATAGTATTCATTTTATTTGAGACAAACAAATCAAAGTGAATTCAAGACAAACATAAAAATTATAAGGTATGCAATTTTAACACTTACACTTTTATAAATATTGTGTCCATAATATAAGAAAAATTTAACTAGACAAATTAGATGCATAAAATATTTACCTCTAGGCATCACTATTAGTGGTTGATTTTAGAATACCTATTTTTTACTTTATTTAAAATATTTGTAATGAGTTTTTATTGATAAATTTAAAAATTCTCAATAATTTGGTATATGAGTATAATATGGTGAAATTTGCATACCCATGCCATTTTCCATTTAGTTTTGAACCCATTTCGAGGAGAGTGTCTTGATATAGACATATTGGTAAATGACATAATTTTGTGCAAATTTGGGTCCCTTATCCCATGTTACCTACCTACTCATTCCACACATTCTTATACACTTACCCTTACCCCATTTATGTGTTTACCCATTCACATACATTCACCCTATTCATACTTTTATCATGCCTATATATGCATATACTTCTATGTACCTAATTCTTATGTTGATTTCCCTTTTCATGCTCAAGAGCATTTATGTGGTTGTTCGGTCAACCTTGCACATATGAACTTGACCCTTTCAAATTAAAAATTTAGTTGACCCATGCTTATACCCTTAGTGCCTAGGGTTACTAAACATAATTTATGTGATGTGTTGCTATGTCCTTGCATCCATTCTAATCATTCAATCATTTGAATATCATTCTCATTACGACACTTCATTTGGTAAACTAAAAATGATCTAGATTTTCTTAGTCATTGTAGGAGCATATGCATAATTGAAGAGTGTTATTATCAATCTTGTATACACGTTTTCGTAGGTTGACCTAGGTGAACATGTCCCCTTATGACATAATGATAACCACACCAAGGTATTTATAAATACCGCTAGCCCTTAAACATTAGGAAAATACAAAAGCAGCTAACGCGAATTAAACAATCAAAATAATAGAATTTTATAAACTACCAAGTCAAGTTTATAGATAAACATATTTACAACTTTAAAGTTGATCGTAATCACTAAACTTGTCTTAACATAAAGAAAGAACACTATTCTAATCTTAAGATGAATATTAAACTAAGATTTTTTTGTTCTAAATACCAAGATATTATAATAAAACTAAATATTTTCATTTAATTACACTTCTAAAAGTAATCATAGTAAATGATCAAACTATCAATCTCGATTGTCATTACATTGAGAGGTGTCTACAGTGGCATCCAAAAATCTGTGTAAAGTTTTTGAAGCTGCATTTAAAATGACAGGCAAGTGGAAGTCATATGCAATAAGACTAACAAAAAAATCAAATAAAAGAGATTTGATGAAACAAAAAAAATCAAATAAAAGAAACTCAATGAAACAAAAAAATCAAATCAAAGAGATTTGATAAAACAAAAAAAATAGAGAAAAGACATTTGATGAAACAAAAAGAACAAATAAATAAATAAATAATAAAAATAATTCAAATATTTGCATAAACCAAAACAACAAATAAATAAATAAATAAATAAATAGAGATTTAATCACAAAGATAAATCAATCAAAAGAAAATTCCAAGAATGATAACTTTTATATATATTAATATTTAATATATATATGCTAGTTAATTAATCCAGATTAATATACTCATTCGTTTTGTTGTGGCCTAAGGAAAGTTTGTTTTACTTTACAAACACAAACACCATTGTTCGGACATCATCTGTACTTAAAGCGCAGCGATAGCAATGTTTAATGGCGGGTCTAAAGTGGCGATGGTAGGGCAGTTCACGAAGTGTGACTGAGAAACACTTTTCATTGCTGTTTTTCTGTTAACCCATGTAGCAAATTATCCATTCAAATTGTTCTGGTTAGAAAAAACAATTGTCTTCTTTCTACCGGCTGCTCAACCATTTAATTGAAGAGGAGCATGGTAACTGTTGAGCATTCACATCGCGATCAAGATCAAAGGTAAGGTATAATTATGCAGAGTCGATTAACTACCAGTAGGTGTTCAGATCTCACTGTTTTAATTAGTTGTGTGAGCTTTTTCTGTATCTGAACAAGTTTATCTGTTTTTGGAGAGATTCTATTTCTATTTGGATTTTTGTGTACATTTCCCATAAATGATTTTTTTTTCTATCACGACGAACTGGGGGTTGCAATTAAAGAAATCTATAA
>VDFB02337940.1:66322-92262 GCA_007258455.2 Sequoia sempervirens
TTTATCTTTAGGGGTGACAATGGGGTTCTTTGTTGAGGACTATTTATTGTGATCTAGCATTGTACTCGATGACTACATCTAATGTAATTAGAACTTGACAATATACAAGATGGTCTATTCCTTGCTCTAGGTCATATTTGCATATATGGAAACAATCTAATGTATGCACATGTAAATAAAGTTGATTCACAAATTCAACCTTTGATAAAAATGAATCGCATGCATTTTAATGTTTAAAATTTGTTTACCTTGTTGTTAGAACTTGTGTTGGAAAAATATGTGGTGTTGATGAACACATTTGGGAGCTTCTTAAGTGAGGATATTTTCCTTGTGTCAATCCCCGAGTTCCAAACCAATAATTTCAACAATGATTGAAGACATGTTAAGTAACCATGTAGTATGCCTAGTATGTCATTATGATGCAATGATATTCCAATGCTCAAATGATGATATTATGCAATGCTTTCAAATGGATTACATCTTGATTCTTGATGCTTAAAAGTGTATTAGGGTTTATCCTTTTCTAGAACATCTTAGCATGCAAGTCAAATATTTTATGTTCAAGTTGGCATATAATGGCTAGTATGAAGGGATTCAATTATGGTCTAAATTTGAGTTTAAAAAATAAAGGTCATTTTTGTACTATGTATTCAACTTAGGATCATTTTTGTGTTGTAGATACCTAGGATAATGCATGAATAAATTATTAATAAAGTTTGGACTTTGGAAACGTTGAAGATAGAATCAAGTTAAGCTTTGGTTAATTACCAAATTTTACATAGAAAAATGCCACTTATATACTATTCATTTTATTTGAGACAAACAAATCAAAGTGAATTCAAGACAAACATAAAAATTATAAGGTATGCAATTTTAACACTTACACTTTTATAAATATTGTGTCCATAATATAAGAAAAATTTAACTAGACAAATTAGATGCATAAAATATTTACCTCTAGGCATCACTATTAGTGGTTGATTTTAGAATACCTATTTTTTACTTTATTTAAAATATTTGTAATGAGTTTTTATTGATAAATTTAAAAATTCTCAATAATTTGGTATATGAGTATAATATGGTGAAATTTGCATACCCATGCCATTTTCCATTTAGTTTTGAACCCATTTCGAGGAGAGTGTCTTGATATAGACATATTGGTAAATGACATAATTTTGTGCAAATTTGGGTCCCTTATCCCATGTTACCTACCTACTCATTCCACACATTCTTATACACTTACCCTTACCCCATTTATGTGTTTACCCATTCACATACATTCACCCTATTCATACTTTTATCATGCCTATATATGCATATACTTCTATGTACCTAATTCTTATGTTGATTTCCCTTTTCATGCTCAAGAGCATTTATGTGGTTGTTCGGTCAACCTTGCACATATGAACTTGACCCTTTCAAATTAAAAATTTAGTTGACCCATGCTTATACCCTTAGTGCCTAGGGTTACTAAACATAATTTATGTGATGTGTTGCTATGTCCTTGCATCCATTCTAATCATTCAATCATTTGAATATCATTCTCATTACGACACTTCATTTGGTAAACTAAAAATGATCTAGATTTTCTTAGTCATTGTAGGAGCATATGCATAATTGAAGAGTGTTATTATCAATCTTGTATACACGTTTTCGTAGGTTGACCTAGGTGAACATGTCCCCTTATGACATAATGATAACCACACCAAGGTATTTATAAATACCGCTAGCCCTTAAACATTAGGAAAATACAAAAGCAGCTAACGCGAATTAAACAATCAAAATAATAGAATTTTATAAACTACCAAGTCAAGTTTATAGATAAACATATTTACAACTTTAAAGTTGATCGTAATCACTAAACTTGTCTTAACATAAAGAAAGAACACTATTCTAATCTTAAGATGAATATTAAACTAAGATTTTTTTGTTCTAAATACCAAGATATTATAATAAAACTAAATATTTTCATTTAATTACACTTCTAAAAGTAATCATAGTAAATGATCAAACTATCAATCTCGATTGTCATTACATTGAGAGGTGTCTACAGTGGCATCCAAAAATCTGTGTAAAGTTTTTGAAGCTGCATTTAAAATGACAGGCAAGTGGAAGTCATATGCAATAAGACTAACAAAAAAATCAAATAAAAGAGATTTGATGAAACAAAAAAAATCAAATAAAAGAAACTCAATGAAACAAAAAAATCAAATCAAAGAGATTTGATAAAACAAAAAAAATAGAGAAAAGACATTTGATGAAACAAAAAGAACAAATAAATAAATAAATAATAAAAATAATTCAAATATTTGCATAAACCAAAACAACAAATAAATAAATAAATAAATAAATAGAGATTTAATCACAAAGATAAATCAATCAAAAGAAAATTCCAAGAATGATAACTTTTATATATATTAATATTTAATATATATATGCTAGTTAATTAATCCAGATTAATATACTCATTCGTTTTGTTGTGGCCTAAGGAAAGTTTGTTTTACTTTACAAACACAAACACCATTGTTCGGACATCATCTGTACTTAAAGCGCAGCGATAGCAATGTTTAATGGCGGGTCTAAAGTGGCGATGGTAGGGCAGTTCACGAAGTGTGACTGAGAAACACTTTTCATTGCTGTTTTTCTGTTAACCCATGTAGCAAATTATCCATTCAAATTGTTCTGGTTAGAAAAAACAATTGTCTTCTTTCTACCGGCTGCTCAACCATTTAATTGAAGAGGAGCATGGTAACTGTTGAGCATTCACATCGCGATCAAGATCAAAGGTAAGGTATAATTATGCAGAGTCGATTAACTACCAGTAGGTGTTCAGATCTCACTGTTTTAATTAGTTGTGTGAGCTTTTTCTGTATCTGAACAAGTTTATCTGTTTTTGGAGAGATTCTATTTCTATTTGGATTTTTGTGTACATTTCCCATAAATGATTTTTTTTTCTATCACGACGAACTGGGGGTTGCAATTAAAGAAATCTATAAATAATGTAGGATAAGGCAAGGCAAATCCATTATATTTTTAGCCAAGCTTTTAGTAGGAATTAGGAACTGAGCTCATCCATGCCATTCTCAAATATGAAATATCAGATCATTGTATTTTCGTTCGAAACAGGAGAAATACGAGAAACTAGAGCTCATACAGGAAAACTTAAGCTACAAAATCAACGCTAACAGCATGTTCCATTCAGCTGCTTACTGCATTTTTTTTGAAAGCTCTGGTAGTCACATGTAATTTTTTTGATAAGTACTGTGTTTAATATGGATTCAGCAGTTTTATTTTGGATATAAAAGTTTAGCTGTAGATTGAGAGGGGGAACTGAAATTATGCAGTCACCATATGATTAAAAATTATTTTATGGGTGCATTTTTTTTCTTTTTCTTACAATGGAAACAATTGGATTACATAGTTATGGCATTTCTGTCCTTTTCAAGCAGATTACAGCAGGATTGTTGGAAAAAGAAGGTGTCTCAACCTTTGATTTTTCCGAAAATTTGATTTTTCTAAATATTAAAAGTTGCTGATTTTCTCACTCTGTGTTTGAGTTACAACTTACAGTTTCTATTTGGATGAGGAGTCAAGTTAAAAAGTTGATTTAACATGTGGTGTTGTGCATAAATGGTTTTTTCTATTTCCGTGTTGAGTTTATATGGAATGTGAGTTTTCGAGGTGCAGTTATTTTGTTAAGTGCAGATTTTGCAGATTGGCATGTGGTGACAATTGGAAACTTACCGTTGTGTGTCTGTAGTATTTTTGGCGCTTTCCATATTGCACGTTCAGTCTTTGACACCTGTTTTAGAAATGTCTAATTTATGCATTGTAAGCTCTTATATATTGAACACTTGTATTTTGGAGTTGTATGTTGCTGTTTTGTTGAAGTATTGTTATGTTGTCGAAATTACTCCAAAATTGAGAAGTGTGAAGACTCCTGCAAGAGCATAGCTTTGCAATTATATTGTAATTGTTTATTTGTTGCTGAATAATATAATTGAGCTGTGTTTTGGAGTTTCTTCCAAAAGGGTTTTCCCCCCGTAAAATTTTGTGTTATGAGTTCATTGTTTTATCTGTTTATGATATGTATGTGCATCTAAATCTGTAATAGTTAAAGGTGTTTAAGAAATTTTTGCAACTCTCTCTTGCTTAGATTAGTGTAGGACGCTGCTTCCACTTACCCGACTTCCTTTCAGTTGGTATTAGAGCCTAGCCAACTTTGATTCTATTGTTGGTTTTGAAGAGTTTTTTGAGCTGATCTTTGTTTTAGTGGGAGTTTTGCAGAAGGGTATTTCGTGACCTTGTTGCAGGCAAGAGGTGGCAAGCACATCCAGTAGAACCGAAATGGAGAAGTTTAATGGTGAAAACTTAGAGTGTTGGAACTGTGGCAAATCTAGTCATTTCGAAAAAGAGTGCATGGAAGAGAAAAAGAAGAAAGACAAAAATGTTTTCTTAAATTTCGACTTTGATAAATCCTCTCAAAATGACGTAGATGCATTTGTTGCAGCTTTAGTAACGCATGCATCTGAAGATGTGTGGTTGATAGACTCGGGTGCTTCTTTCCACATGACCTCTCACAGAGGTTGGTTTTCGAAGTATGAAGAATATGATGGTGGGAAGGTGTATCTGGGTGATGACTCTCAGTTGAAGATCATTGGTCATGGAAGAGTAAAAATTAGATTCCTTGATGGAAGAGTGAAGGGGATTGGTGGTGTATTGCATATCCCGGGTTTGGCACGAAACTTGCTTTCTGTGAGTAAATTGAATGATGTGGGAGTGCAAGTTGTTTTCTCGAGTGGAGGATGCAAGATGACAAGAGGAGCTATGGTGTTGGCTAAGGGTGTTCGGATTGACACCTTGTTCAAGCTGGATGCATGCGCTGTTCAGTGCAATAGTTCTTTTGACAAACCAAAGAAGAAATCTTTGGATTCTTCATCCTCACCATTAGATCGAGTAGAGAAATCTATAGCAGCTACATCTGATGGTCGTGCATTTTGGGTACCTAAGGGTGCTCATTTCTTGGAAATGAAGCTTCCTGCAGAGAAGACAATGTTATGGCATCAACGACTTGGTCACATTGGTGAGAAGGGTCTTAAAACCCTGAAATCTAAGAGCCTTGTTGAAGGCCTTGATGATTGTAATCTTGAGTTCAACTTTTCCGAACATTGTGTTTATGGTAAACAACACCGTGTTACTTTTCACTCTAGTTCTCATAAGTCTTCTAGGGTTTTGGACTATGTTCATGCAAATGTGTTTGGTCCTGTAAATGTTCTTTCGTTGTCAAAATCTGTATATTTTGTTTCTTTCATAGATGATTACAGTAGAAGGACATTTGTTTATTTTCTCAGAAGAAAAGCTGAAGTCTTTAGTCAATTTTTAAGGAGTTTAAAGCCTTGGTAGAAAATCAGACTAGTAGAAAGATTAAGTGTTTGGGGATTGACAATGGCGGTGAGTTTTGTTCAACAAAGTTCGATAAGTTTTGTAAAGAGCATGGGATTGAGAGACATAAGACAACTCCATATACCTTGTAGCAAAATGGAGTTGCAGAGAGGATGAACAGGACGTTGATGGAGAGGGCTAGGTTTATGCTGAGTGGTGCTAGCCTTGAGCAGAAGTTCTGGGTTGAAGCAGTAGCCACTGCATGTTATTTAATCAACAGATCTCCTACATCAGCTCTTGTTGATAAGACACCCATGGAGGCGTGGTCTGGTAAAAAGCCTTCAATGAGACATCTCAAAGTATTTAGTTGTTAAGCTTACGCTCATGTTCCGATTGAGAAGAGGTCTAAGTTGGAGAACAAAGCAGTTAAATGTATCTTCATTAGCTATGGTGTCGGTGTGAAGGGGTACAAGCTTTGCGATCCAGTGGCCCAAAAGGTTCTCTATAGCAGAAGTGTTATTTTTTGAGAGATGAAACCTTCCACAGTTGACCTGCAACCAGAGAAAGAGGAGAAACAAAAGGAGGTAGTTCAAGGTCCACTTACTTCGATGAAAGAAGAATTACGTACTCTTGTTGAACCTAGTGATGAGGAGAGTTTGAGAAGCTTTGAAAGTTCTGAAGAAGAAGAAGAACCTCAACCTCAGCAATTTTGGAGGTCTACCAGAGATAGGCGGCAACTTGATAGGTTTGCATATTCACCTGAAAGATTTGGTTATTCTTTGTTGGATTCTAGTTGCATTTTTGCTTTGATTGCTAACACTGATGAGCCTAGGACTGTTAGAACTGTTAGAGAGGCTATGGGTATGAGTGATGCAGATTCCTGGATGAAAGCCATGGATGAAGAAATGGTTGCATTGAAGAAAAATGATACATGGGATCTACTACCTTTGCCTGAAGGATGAAAACCTGTTGGATGTAAATGGGTGTTCAAGAGAAAATCTGGTCTAGATGGTAGTGTTGAGAAGCATAAGGCACAGTTGGTCGCTAAGGGATATTCTCAAGTGGAGGGAATTGACTTATGGTGAGATTTTCTCTCCTAATGCGAAGCTGACATCTATTCGGTTCCTGTTATTACTTGCAGCAGCGTATGATCTAGAAGTGGAACAGATGGATGTGAAGACAACGTTCCTTCATGGTGACTTGGAGGAAGAGATTTATATGTCACAACTAAAGCATTTCATGGTTAAAGGTAAAGAAGTTTGCAAGTTGAAAAAGTCTTTGTATGGTCTTAAGCAATCTCTTAGAATGTGGTACCAAAAGTTCAATACCTATGTGTTGTCATTGGGATTTTTGAGATCTAAATTTGACCATTGTGTTTATTACAAATCTAATAATGGTCGCATTCTCATAATTGCATTGTACGTAGATGATATGTTGTTTTTTGGGAATGGTAAAAGTTTGATTTCAGATTTGAAGTCTCAGTTGTCAGCACAATTTGAGATGAAGGATCTAGGTGCAGCAAGGTATATTCTGGGGATGGAAATCAGAAGAGACAGAGCTAACAAAAAACTTTGGTTAAGCCAGAGCAAGTATGTGAATACAGTGTTGGAGAGGTTTAGCATGATAGCTTGCAGACAGTTAGTTGTTCCTGTAATGCAGGGGACAAAGCTTTTTGTGGAGGATTGTCCAAAATCTCTTACTGAGATGGAGGACATGAATAGAGTACCGTATGCGAGTGTTGTTGGCAATCTTATGTATGCTATGGTTTGTACGAGGCCAGACATTGCCCAAGCAGTGGGAGTCCTCAGTCGGTTTATGGCTAATCCTAGACGAGTGCATTGGGATGCTGTTAAAAGAGTGTTCAGGTATTTACGGGGTACTTTAGAGTATGCTTTGTGTTTTCATGGTTATCCTTCTAGACCTCAGCATTCAGTGAGTATTTGTGGATATGTGGATTCGGATTGGGTAGGTGACATTGAGAGCAGAAGATCCACCAGTGGTTATGGTGGTGCAATCAGTTGGATGAGTAAGCAGCAAGCTGTAGTTGCTTTGTCTACGACAGAAGTAGAGTACATGGAAGCTACTCATGCTTCTAAGGAAGCCATTTGGATTAAGTGTTTGTGTTCTGATATTGGTTTTGATGCAGGGCAGATTACTATTTGTTGTGACAGTTAGAGTGCCGTTTGCTTGGCAAAGAATCCTACTTTCCATGCCAGAACAAAGCACATTGATGTTCAATTTCTCTTTGTTCGTGATATGGTGGAAGATGGAAAGGTGAAGTTGGAGAAGGTTGACACCCTGATGAATGTTGCGGATGGATTGACAAAGCCGGTGAGCACGAAAAAGTTCAAATGGTGTTCGGAGTCTATGGGCCTCACGACCTCTAGCAATTAAATCCTGTTACTTTCATTGGCTCTTCAAAGGTGTTCGACAAGTGGGAGAATGTTGGAAAAAGAAGGTGTCTCAACCTTTGATTTTTCCGAAGATTTGATTTTTCTAAACATTAGAAGTTGCTGATTTTCTCACTTTGTGTTTGTGAGTTACAACTTGCAATGTCTATTCGGATGAGGAGTCAAGTTAGAAAGTTGATTTTACAGGTGGAGTTGTGCATAAATGGTTTTTTCTATTTCCGTGTTGAGTTTATATAGAATGTGAGTTTTCGAGGTGCAGTTATTTTGTTAAGTGCAGATTTTGCAGATTGGCATGTGGTGACAATTGGAAACTTACTGTTGTGTGTCTGTAGTATTTTTGGCGCTTTCCATATTGCACGTTCAGTCTTTGACACCTATTTTAGAAATGTCTAATTTATGCATTGTAAGCTCTTATATGTTGAGCACTTGTATTTTGGAGTTGTATGTTGCTGTTTTGTTGAAGTATCATTATGTTGCCAAAATTACTCCAGAATTGAGAAGTGTGAAGACTCCTGCAAGAGCATAGCTCTGCAATTATATTGTAACTGTTTATTTGTTGCTGAATAATATAATTGAGCTGTGTTTTGGGGTGTGGGGTTTTTCTTCTGAAAGGGTTTTCCCCACGTAAAATTCTGTGTTATGAGTTCATTGTTTTGTTTGTTTATGATATGTATGTGCATCTAAATCTGTAATAGTTAAAGGCGTTTAAGAAATTTTTGCAACTCTCTCCTACTTGTATTAGTGTAGAAAGCTGCTTCCGCTTACCTAGCTTCCTTTTAAGGATTACCTAGCATAAATCCAAACTAGAAGCTGCCCTTCAGTTAAGTTGTCATAAGTAGGCGAATTAGTTTGTTGAATCATCCAGAGGTTGAACTCGGTCCAATAGCATCTCTGGAAGATTTGAACTTGGTGAATGGTGTAATAAAAATACATGTCATCATTCTCACTGTAATACACAACCCCAAATATTTTTTTGAAAACTTCACCACTACTATTATAATTTTTTGAGTGTGTTTGCCTTTGTTTTTCTGATTTGCAGTTTGGTTTGTTTGACAGTGTTTAATGCATTGGTTTCATGTAGCATTTTTGTTTCTTGACATTGCACGAAGTACATAAAGAAAGAGCATAAAATAGGAGGAAATACGCTAGGAAAGAACACTTTCAGAACTCTCGGTAATTTGATTTTAATAGTAGAAATATTGGAGGCATGAGATACAATAACATACTCAGAAAGAAAGCAATCAAACTTGGAGATTGAATGCCATACAACAGTATAGAAGTCTTTAGGAATTGTATATATAATCTCAGAATCTTACTTTCAGACCTGTTACAAGCTCCATAACAGCAGATATAATGTCTTCTTGACCACGTCCAAGACTCCCAAGAAAAGAGGTCTTCAAAAAAGAAGCAAGCAGGGGCAGAGACTCCCTCAACATCTGTTACCAGGGTTTGAAACACACCCTCAGAAAGGGCTGACCAGATTTGATAACACCCAAAAAGGGCGCTCCCAGCCAAAGGGACGACCTAGCCTTTAAAATCCAATACTTCATCCAAAAAACACAAACTTATGCTTGATGGAGTCACCTTGAGGAAATCTAGCAAATGATTCAATACCCATTTGGAACTTTCAATCCATTTTGAAGTTATGAACAAAACTCCAGGTTCAGTTCCAAACTGAAAGTGCCCAAAAAATACTAAAAAACTCACCAAAATCACCAAGAAAACCATGCCAAACTGAGAGATAAAAAACCTGAGCCAAAACAAACTAAAAAACCTCAAAAGAACTGAAATATCTTCATTTTCTAAGCTTGTAATCTGCAAACTGAAGCCCAAATGTGATTCTTGAATGAAATCACCCTTCTACTAGCTAGGGTAGATCTTGCACTGCCAAAACCAACCTTAGATATCAAGAGTTTTCGTCCTCAACTCCGTTTATTTGACCTCCTGGCGAAAAATTAGCAACATCTCAATAAGTAGCCAAGACATCCATGAGCAAATGAGAGCCAAAAAGTCACTTTATAGAAGGTGAGAGGGAAATTAGGGCAACTTTAGGTTTTGAATCATTTTCCCTCCAAAAACCTTTTAATATTTTTGCTTTATATTTTAAAACATTATCAAATAATCCTCAAAGCAGCTTCCTGCTCATAAGGAAACTATTTGCACTTTTTTAGCCCTCTAAAATGACTTAAAATTATGACTTAGGCACCAAGGTACTTTTTTGATGACCACTTACCCCCTCAAGTTATAAAGTTATTTTATAAAATAACTTAAGTGACTGATTAAAAGCAACTATTAAATAATTCAACCGTAGGCTCTCCAATGCCACCTTAGAAATAACGCTGTTGAGGACACAGTGGGCTTGAGACCAGTTTCCTAAAATAGACTTACTATAAATAGCAACTGCTAAAAATAGTAAGTACTCACCAAACATCAATTGATACAAAACTGAAGATTACTGAGATGCCCTGTGGCTTACTCAGAATAATAAGCACTGTAAGTTGGCCACTGCTATAAATAGAAAGTCCCACTGAAAGATCGAAAAAACCCCACAGAAAGGACTGGCACGGGTAATAAAGTTCATTAGACAACTTCCACACATTGCCCAAACATGAAACCCTACACTGCTTTGCCTGCCGGACCAGTTACTAAATATAGCACTTACTAAAAATAGTAAGTGTGTCAGAACCATACTAATCCGAAAGAGGACATAACAAATGGGGACAGTACACTCACTAGTTGAACTACAACCCTTCCAAATGATTGCATATTTTATTTTTCTTCCCATTTTACTTTCTTTATAAATTTTACTTCAAAAATCTAATAATCACAAAAATTTCATAATTTGAACTAAAGCAGCAAAAACAATTATAGCGATACTGGCTCCCAAAGGAATCTCCTAGAATTTTTGTAGTGCATGCTAAAAAATTAAATCAAGAGGCTGCATAGAACTCTGCAACCATTACACTTCCACAAAATTTGTCTAACTATACAATATTGCTTTACAATGCCCATCTATCAAAAGCAGTCCCATGCAGCTGCTTGGCTAATATTTTAGCAGTCACTCCTTAAATTTTTGAGGATATCTTTTTGAGTTATTGGTCTTGTATTTTAAATAATTATAAACTATAAGCTCTTTTTAATGACTATATTTAGAGGTAAAAGCTGAAAAGAAACATAACAAATAGGGAAGATAAAATGTGCAGCCATGTGTCAGATTTGAGGTTAAGCAGCGGCTGCATAATTACAGCCCCTCCTCTCCGCTTACAGATGAAGTTTTAAATCTTAAGTTATAACTGCTCCGCCATTTTAAGAGAAGATTTCAAATTATACACTCTACTAATTAAAAATTATATGGACCACCTACACCTTAACATTTTAAGCAGTAAACAGCTCCACAACCACAAGAGAAATCTCATTCTATTTTATTTGAAAGGGTTGGCATGCTTTAAAAGGTTCTACTCTTAAGAATAAATATGCTTTTTGTTATAGATAGAAACACCTATACCAAAAAAATTGCTTTTCTTGTGTCCTAAGAAATATCTACTATTTTCTATTTTTCCAATGCTTTGGTTCTATAGTGGGGGGCTGCTGCTCCAAAATTTCTTTAGGTAGTACCATGTAATTACAGAACAGAAAATCCATAAATAAAAATATTTTGAAAATCAGGACCAACACCTGCTTCGGAGAAGAATTTCTAGAGATATGAAGGGGTGGGTTCTAAGTTTTGCATCAATTGCAAAGAAAATTTATGCACTGTTTGTATCCATACAAAAACTTTCGACTTGTGTCAAGTTTCAAGCCAATCCTGTAGGAACACGTTTGCCATTGCACCAAAAGATCGACCTACTAATGCTTGATACAAACGCCAAAGATAAACGGATCCACGGGAGGCGGTTAGTGAATGTGCTGAATCCGAAGGGAGACGTTGGCGATTAGTCCAACAATCCCCCCCTCAGTGTCATCCGAGGGGATTCGAACCTGCGACCACAACTCTGATACCATTTGTTGGAACACGTTTGCTGTTGTGCCAAAAGATTGACTTGTTAACGCTCGATACAAATGCCAAAGATAAATGAATCTACGGGAGGTGGTTAGTCCGTGTCCTAAATCCAAAGGGAGACGCTAGCGATTAGTCCAACAAATCCTTGGTCTTTTGTTAAAAACACAAATCATGTTCAGAGATTGTTTTTGTTCGTATATGTGGTTTGTGTCTTTTTTTGAGAATATCTTTGCAAAATTACTCATCAATGTTTTCAAAAACACCTCATGTCGAAGAACAGAAGGAAACCATATTAGGGAGAAGGCAAGTTTTGAGGTTGAGGGTTGCAATTCCCTTATCAAGTGTGCACCTGTGTATGGGAAAAGTCTACCTTTTAGAAAATTCATGAAACACCTATTTAGGGGTGCACCTATGAATGGAAACTATGACAAATGATAAATTATCTCAGATTGCACTATGAGGAGCACACCTGATAAAGTTGAATGCGGTTGAGTTTGTAAAGAACAATTTTACATTATGAAGTGCACACCTGATGAGGGAGAAGTTCATGAAATGCATTGTGAGGTGTGCACCTGTGTGAAGAAAATGGACAATTAAATTCAAGGATCAGATTTACATTGTAAGGTGTGCACCTATATGAAGGAAATTGTGTTTCAATAATTAAGTCTGATATCCCATTGATAGGGTGCACCTCGGGAAGGGAAAGCAAGTTCAAAGCTCCGAGTCTGAAATTCTATTATCAGGTGCACACTCAACAAAGCAAAATTTTGTTAAGAATTTCAAGTTCCAGGTGTTTCAGGGTTGATAGTTTGATTTTGATCAAAGGAGATCTTTGCATGAAGTATAGAGTTGCAAAGGTATTGTTTTCAGCAAGGGTTTTATCATCAAAATCCAAATTCTCAAAGAAAGGAATAAGTTTGTAATATGGCAGTGACAATCCTTTGTATGTTTTCAAATAAAAGGTGTCTTACGGACTTGTAGCATCAATTTCACTTAGGATCTTGATGACAATGTTCAGATGTTTTAATTATTCACGCTGTTGTTTATACTTTGTGAGGTTTGCCAGAGTTTCCATAGCACTCAGGCTGGCAGAAATTAGTATTATAAATGCAAATACATTGACATATACAGCGGATTATCAGTTCAAGGCTGTGGTTCGAGTTCAATGTAAGATCAAGAGAAGATGGTTTTCGAATTCAAACATCAAAGTAGATTACCAGAGTTTCAAATATCCTCAGAGGTTTTGCTGAACAAAACAAAAAGCTTCATCAGAATCATCATTCAGAGCTGCCCTTCAAGACTTGGTGTTTTTAGTCCGAGCTATTTATAGCCGGTGCTAAGTTTGGTCTATCGGAGTTTTTGAAGAGAAAAGCATATTTTGAGTAGTTTATTTTTAGTCGGATCTATTTGTTGTCTGTGCTATTATTAGTTGCTTTTGATGGGTCTATATTTTTGGTTTTCTTATCGTGCAAGAGATGTGAGTTGTGTTATTTTTGTAATCTTTACAGCAGTCTGTTCTTAGTAGAAGTTGTAGTTAGTTTTTTGATTTCATTCTCATGCAATAGTTTTGTAAACCTTAGAAATAAGTGCTCTTGGCACTTAGGTTTTAGTATTGTTCATTTTTGTTAATGCAAAGTTTGTTATTCATGCAATAAAATTTAGCAATGCCTATCTTGGTTCTAAATTACAATTGAGATGTTTTGTGTTGAGATAGATCAAATTTCTTTTAGCAAGTTTGAAAGTTTTGTATTGAAGGCTTATTGAAAGCTAGGGATTGTGGCTTTGTATTGATTTCCTAATTCAATCTATTAAAGCATTTATGTCTTTGTGTTAAAACCAATCTTATCCTTGTGTTTACATGCACTATTCATTCTCTACATTTAGCTGAACAAAGTAAGTGTGTATCTGTAGCAGTGTTACAAGACTCAAACTCGCCTAGGACTCAGCAAGCTGATTTATGACTCGAACTTGGACTTGGCGCTTCGACTCGACAAATTGAAAAACCCAAGAAATTTAGAGATTTTTAAGAATTTTAAACTTGTTTCATGCACCCTTTAATAAATAAACCTTAAAGATACAATAACCTCATCAAGTAGAAGCTACTTTGATCACATACATAAGTATACATCGATCACATAAGTATAAATGCAAATTTTAGTTGAAGGAAATAACACAATTAGATATAAATATTGTCAAATGTATACAATACTCATGGAATATGAAATCCATGGCATTCAAAATTTAAAGGTTCTAAAAAAATCAAAACAAAAGCTAGAAGTCTATGGCTCAGAAGAGCCTGCATCACTCGGTCCTCCATCTAAGATAGGTCCTGAATGATGATGCAGCCATGATCTTTTCCCGTGTCCCAGTGACACCCACACTAACATCCAAGATGTCTCCTCGTGCTCTATCCTCCTCTTCCATGGCTACTACCTCTGCCTCTCTATTCACCTGGCCAACCCAATCAAGGTTCTCATCATTAAAGATAGGATCCTCAGCCTTAGTGATCCAATCTTATTGTGGATCAACCTCCTCTAGTGTGATGTGTGATAAGTCACTACCCAAAATTTGACTGTGGTGAAGGCGAAGGTTGTAATGAACATAAACTAGATTACTCAACCTTTGCATTGACAGTCTATTGTGCTTCTTGGAGTGCATGTGCTCAAACATACTCCAATTGTGCTCACAACCTAAAGCACTACATGGTTGGCTCAATACTCAAACTGCTTGATGGAGGGGAACGGTGTAGAGCCCTCACTAGGTACACCACCTCATGATGATGGTTAAGGACCATCGGTTAAGGACCACATGAGGCCAAGAAGGATAAGGTCCTATCCTTGGGCCTACGGTTGAGGATCAAGGACACCCTATTGCAGCCCCCTACTATCCCCACTTGAATCAATTTTTGAAGTAAATAAAGAGGGATCTTCAATCATAAGAGGAGGGTTTGGCCTGATGGAGGGGAACGGTGTAGAGCCCTCACTAGGTACACCACCTCATGATGATGGTTAATGACCATCGGTTAAGGACCACATGAGGCCACAGAGGATAAGATCCTGCTGTTGGGCCTAGGATAGAAGATACTTGGGGCACCTCAATGTCCTCTACTACAATCCTCATTATGGTTGAGCCCACACAATCATTGGGACTCGTTATATATATATATATATATATATATAATCTCTCTTAGACCTAGAATTAAATGTATTTCATGAATTATGTCTATCATATTTGTCTAATGTGGTTGCAGGTTTCCATAACCATCATCTCAATTTTGAGTAGGGAATTATATCTTTAACTATAATTTGCTATTGGTTTCATCTGGAATTGTGATTTCAGGACAAAGTATAAGATGATCCCAAAAGGGGACATTACAACAAACTGCGATTGCTTTTACTGTGCAGAAGGAGATCAAAGCTGCTGTCTACTCCTGTGCTCTCCAGGAAACTCCTAACTAATTTTCCCTCCTCCAGATTGCCATTGCTGTTACCATCTGCCACCGTGCCATCCATTTTTTGATCAGGATGTGTTATTTTGCTGTATATATAATAATATGATACTTTATAATAATCTTCATTTTTATTTTATAAATATCATTTAGCATTTCTTAGGCTTTCATTTGAAATTCATAAATTGCAAAACAGCAATTTCCCTAGAACTTGAAATGGTGCCATTGTGTTGACTGAGGTTGACTAGCATTTTTCTGATGAAGTTTGCTGCTATCATTTCTATTTCCTTTGTATAACAGAAAATTCTTTGGTTCCTTTCCAGTGATAATGTATAGCAGTCAAAGACAGAGTGTAGCAACCCGAGATTGGGATCTGAAACGATCTGTAATCTTTTTTTGAGTCCATCCCAGCTTCTCAAACTGAGGGTATCCAATAACCCTGTCGGTCCCCTAGCTGTAAATGTCTAAGTGAAACGAAAACTAGGGCAACAAATCCAATCTACACACTTTTCAAGGATTCATTTGTACTTAAAGTTCAAGCATCACATTCGACAGTAGAATGTAAAAGGTTCATTTTGCAATTCAGTCATTAATATTAATACAAGGAAGTGGTATGTTAGAAAATGCTGCAAATGGTCAATTTGAACAATGCTAGTACATTCAAGAAAAGTAACTTGAAATTACCATTCTAAGTTACCGATTCGTTTTCGGATTCGGGTACGGGTACACGAATCCGCTATAGGATTTGGCCAAAAATTTTTTTGGGGTTGGGTACGGTTTGGGTATGGCAATACAAAAAACATATAAAAATCAGAAATATATACATATTTGCAGCAGTAATTAAGTTCAGAATACATCACCATATTAATAGTCTAATAACATAGCAAAAATACATCACCACTTTCATAGTCACTAAGTCAAATATTAAAATATTAGTGATACTCGAATGTCATGATATAAAATTATAAATTAAAGTCATCTCAAGATGACCAAATGAGTAGTCATTACTGTAGCAATATTTATCCTAAATTATGTTCAGCTGTTCACAATGCCTACAAGGCAAGGGAACCTATTGAGCACATAAAAACCTTTAAGAGTTTGTTAGTAGGGGGAAGAATAGTGAAAACTAAATACATTCAATGCTTTAGGATTTTTAGTATTTCACCCTCTAGCCTCTTTACTCATTGACAAACCTTTTGGAGCATGTAGCAGCTTATAACTTACCATAATCTCACAATTCTTGCCAATGTGGGATTGACCCAATGTGGGATTGATACATTATTTTCACTCTCGGTTGCACATTTTAATCTTCCTTGGCTTAATGCTTCATTGGGGTATCATTCCCTCACTTGAATATTTGTACTTAGATATAATGGTTTAGGGGTTTTAACCACTTTTTGTGTACTTGCTCTTGCTTTGTTTCTTTGCTTTAGGTTTTTTATTTCCGTGTTCAGTTACTTTCTTGGCCTAGGGTCCTCCTACCTTAGATCTAATTTATTGCAAATTGTTGTACCTTCACACTCCATTGACCTACTTTGACCATTTGCAGAAATTAATATAGTTTGACCTTCACACTCCATTGACCTACTTTGACCTTCACACTCGATTGACCTACCTTGTAATTTCTTGGCCTAATGATAGTTTTGACGTATGGATTCGAGTTGGATTCGTCACAGATTTGGCTGGGCGTATCCTGGACGAATCCACAGGGGAGTATTGAATCCAAGGCGAATCCACAGTCAACTTTTCGTACCCTGTCCGAATTTGTATCATATTGAATCCGAATTTCGAATCCGGTATGAATCGAATCGTATCTAGGGGTTGGGAGTGGCGAATCGGTAACTTAGTTAGCATTCATAAATCATTCTTAGATCAAGTTCTAAGCCATTAATGCAAGATACCTGCCCTAAAAGATGGTATCTCATTATAGGCTGTTGAAGAGAACCAACTTCATTTAGAAGAGTATTGGTAGGTACACCATAGGCCTAACTTTCAATAACAAGCATACAATTATTGCCCTTACAAAATGCATGTAATAATGCATACTATTTGACTACAACCGGAAGAAACCGTAATTATGACTTATCACCATGTAATGTCCCTTACCTAGCCTTGCTCTTGTATTTGCTTGTTTGCCCTAGAATTCGATTGTTGATTAGGTTTAGGGTTTCTTCTTTTCAAAAGGAATGTGTTTCTCTAATGAAATAATCCTAGATTAAAATCTGCATTCACCAATTTAA
This sequence comes from Sequoia sempervirens, assembly GCA_007258455.2. Lineage (NCBI taxonomy): Eukaryota > Viridiplantae > Streptophyta > Pinopsida > Cupressales > Cupressaceae > Sequoia > Sequoia sempervirens. The sequence goes on from VDFB02337940.1 coordinate 83,804, forward strand.
AAACATTTCCACATACACATATCTGTTAGCAATAATATCTTGATATCCACAATATATTCATAAACATAAATCAATTAATGAAGACATAAGAGGAGTGCCATAGGTGGATCCTGTGTTAGAGTAATAAGTTATTATGCTTAATTAATTACATCACATTGATTAATTAATTAAGTCACTTATTCCTCTTTATTACTTAAGCTAAACTTAGGCACATTAATAATTAATTATTAATTATTAAGTGTGCACACTAGGGCTTCATTTAGGGTTTCCTTTTAGGGTTTCTTGATCTCCTTCATAAGGATTGATCACATTGTAATAATTGATTCTCTTAATGCATTTTTCTTGAGAGGTTTAGAGAACATCTTTTGGTTCTTCATATTTTTTGCATGTGCTGTATCCATCTTGCATGCGGTGATCTTGATTCTAACATGGTATCGAGCTTGTTCCTGTTTGGAGTTTTAGTGTTCCGTGGCATCGGGTTTTGCTTTATCATGATTCCTTGAGTCAATCTGACTCTCATCCGGTTTCAGAGTATACATGAAGAATATTTCCTTGCTTGCCTATATCAAGTTCCAGTGTTACTCTACAAAGTTCTTCCAGTGCTTCTTTGCAGCATGTTATCTCATTGTAAGGGGGGTTTTGTCCCACTGGGTTTTTCCTTCTCTTACTCCTTATTGCATTTGTAAATGGGTACCTGATCAGGCCTAGTTGCCGGGACCCATCTTTGTTTACATGCATCTTATTCTAGTGTTTTAGCTTCTTCCTAAGTTCATCTTAAGGGGGGGTGTTAGAGTAATAAGTTATTATGCTTAATTAATTACATCACATTGATTAATTAATTAAGTCACTTATTCCTCTTTATTACTTAAGCTAAACTTAGGCACATTAATAATTAATTATTAATTATTAAGTGTGCACACTAGGGTTCATTTAGGGTTTAGGGTTTCTTGATCTCCTTCATAAGGATTGATCACATTGTAATAATTGATTCTCTTAATGCATTTTACTGTGAGGTTTACAGAGAACATCTTTTCGGTTCTTCATATCTTTTGCATGTGATAGGTATCCATCTTGCATGCGGTGATCTTGATTCTAAGTGATCCATAAGAAGCCCTCATGTAAACTCAAGAGGTTGTCCATCACAATCCTTCTTGCCTAGGGGCTTAGTACCTGCATACTCCACTCATGGTAACACCTCAGAAGACACTCGTCCTATTAGGGGAGAGGAACCATAGAGTCCAAGTGGCCTAAGGCCTACCACCTTCTCTTGCCCAATCCCGTATCTTGGGCCTAAGGGGCAGAGACCTAGGTGGGACCCCCATCTTTCTATAACCCAATCCCTAGTCAAGGGCCTAAGGGGCTGCAAAGCCCAATCCCTTGTTAAGAGCCTAAGGGGCTGCAAAGCCCAATCCCTTGTCTAGGGCCTAAGGGGCTGAAAGTGGGGTTTTTAGGCAATCCAACTTCACCCATGTTTCGTCCATCCTAATAGGTTTACAAGCACATAGTAGACAATCTTTAAACAATCAGATATATTTGCATTCATCCAAGATTTATTTCATGCCTATAATCAAATATATTCTCATTTACCAATGGTTCTTTAAGTTAATCATTTCCTATGATAATTCTCATTATGATAAGATTAAAGGAAGTCATTATATCAATAATCAAATTAACAATATCTAGTTCTTATATTTAGAAAATGCTAACTATTATTGCTAAGTGAATACATCACCTGAGTTGTTGTATCTCTCCACATGTTCTGTTTCCTTACTCGCATCCTTCAACCTCATATTGGATTGATCATAAGATGAGGACAATTCATAATCTACTTATGTTTATATTAAAGAGTCATCATTACTTATAAGGCTTAATAATTGCTGCAAGTATCATTATTGTATATTCCCAAGTGGTTCACATATCTACTTAGCTATATATATATATATATATATTCCATATAAATTTTATATATACATATTATTATTTCCAACTAATTTCAATTTACAATAACTTCTTGTCATAAATACACATATCTATATATATATAGATAAACATATTAATTACTACTGTACTACTGATTTCTGACTGCTGTGTTTCCCTTATCAGAATATATCTCTTTTACTTCCTAATCCCTTTGAAAGCCAAAGTCTATTCCTTTTTACCTACCTTATATTATGAGCAAGTTACGATTTTATATATTCTGATACGCAATGCTTTTTCTCCTTGTAATTCCCGTTACTACTGCCTTCATGGTTTTAGACTTGCATTGACCCCTCTTTTATGGTCGCTGCCTACCTGGGGCGTGACTTTTCATGCACATGTTTTACCTTTGTTTGGAACCGGTTCTCAAGGGTCGTCTCTTTTTTACTATTCCGTTAGTAATAGTGTTTGATTGTTGTTGATCACTTATGCTTAGGAATTCGGTTTGTCTTTGTTTCGATATTATTTATATATTGTATTCTATATTTTATATTTGTTTATGATTTCTGATTCTTTAGGAATTTATATATAGGTTATCATTCCCTAAATTATTATGATTATATTCACCATTATAATACTAGTTATTTTGTAGTGTAATTATAGTATTCATCTATGATAATTATGATTAATATAATAATGGCTAAATATTTAACATTATAATTATCTACGATGGTTACAATTGTATTTAAATTGCAATCTCTCATATGGGACATTTATTTGTATTCTAGTATTTCGTATAGTCATTAAAATATAATAAATTATCTATGTATTTACAATCTTTGATGTATATGATTATAATATTCAGGTATTTATATTTTGGCAATTACAATATTATTTTTAATATTTACAATTATAAGATTTTCTTTGATAATTATAATCATAGTCATATTAAATAGTTAATGTTTTTTTTTTTCAACGTGTATTTTGTTTATCTTGTTTTCTATGCTTCGTATTGCAATGCTACAATTTTAGGGGACATGACAATATTCCCATTCTAAATGCTATGGAAAAGAGAAGGCAAATATCAAGTTTCAACATGTCAAACATATCTTCTCACAGTTTCATAACTCATCTCGATTATGACTTAGCCTAATACAAGTCCACAGATTTCATTTATGATCCTCATGAAAAATGCAAAAGAATTCCTTAATGAAAGTACAAAATTCAAGGTTACCCCAAGTTTCGGGGAAGGGGATGGCAGGGGATGGCGGGACGAGTCCCCAAGTTTCTGATTTTTGAGGCCAAATTTGGGGATGGTGGGGGACGGCTATATAAAAATATAGGGAAATTTTAAATATTCAAATGATAACATGGATAAGGCATGCATAATATACATTATAGAACCTTAACATATAACATTTGTGTTCAACATTATGCCAATACTCAATACGCATTCAAAATTAACATACACGAATCATGAAACAACCTCCAAGTTATAATTTATAAACTTATACCAAAATGCCCAAAGGCTACATTGTTGCCATATAGTTTTAAAGTTTGCTATGAAAATCAAAATACAATATCGTATGTCAATAATGAATAAACAAAGAGCACTGCTTCCCCTAATCATCTCTCATAACCGCATCAAAATCAGAGTCATCCTCTGAGTCACTGCCACTGTGATGGTCCTGCTCAACCAATGGAACCCCAACCAAACTCTCAGTTGTCTCCTCCTCATCTACCTAGGCCATGTCCTCCGGATCAATATCCCACTGTAGAGCTGAAGTTTGTCGATACTCTGGAGTCGGTCGATCCTGAAGCCGAATAGAACTATGAACGGTCACTAGCTTCTCCGCTTGTCTAGAGGTAAGTCTATTCCTCTCAAGGGAGTGGATAAAGCTATACGTAGACCAATTCCTTTCTGCAGCAGAGGAACTGACAACCTATGCAAGGAGAGTAGCAAGTGTCTTCAACTGCAGTGTATCCCTCCCATGATAGGTCCACCATCCAATAGGGTTCGATTGAGCTAATATAGCTCTATCCAACCTCGCCTGTGGTTTACTCAAGTTTGGGCCATTAAGATTTGCAAAGTCTAGGAATTGTGTCTGAAGTAGTGAAGCCTGCTCTGCTAGATAAATCTTTTCGATGGCCCATGTGAACCCATCTAAAACCTCAGGGTCATTGCATGGAGGCACCCTACCAACCCTTGGTGCATACCATTTTGGATTTAGAGCAAAGGAAGCCATATGAAGTGGGGTGTTCATTGTATTCCACCTCCACATCACAATGGGCTTAATGTGTTGCTCATATAAATCTAAAGTGGGATCCTTTGCCGAAATAACTTTCTTGATCTTCCCAAGCATATTGTCAAATGTTTCATATATCTCTCCAAGACTAGGAGAGTTTGTATTAGCATATCGGATGACATCTACAATAGGCGAGATGAAGGAGCAAATATATTTGCAAAATGCAAACAAAAAGTTCAAAATAATTAGTTGACAAGTTAATTGACATGTTAGAAACTTCAAAAGTTGGAACATTGGACAATAAAATTAAAATATTAAAATATTAAAATTGGAAATTTAATATGAAAATCAGCCATCTAATATGTCTTACCTCACATTGGCCCACCAATCATCATCGAGGATCTTTTGTTTGATGGTCTTTCCTTGAGCAGAACTTGCATTAGGCCATCTAGTCCACTCTACATTGACCATCATCAATTGTAGAGGCTCATGCACCTCAAGCATCCTCTCCAACAAGATGAATTATGTGGCATATCTACATTCATTGATTCAATGATTCATTAAAAAATAAAAATTTAAAACAAAATCAGATTATGAATACAAATTGAAAGTGAAACAAAATGAAGTGGCATACCTTGTCTCAACAGGTTTGAAAAACTCCTTTTTTGAAAATGTTCTGAAAATAGCAAGTGAGGTGTGGTGATTGCAAATGAACATCTGAGTATCTCTAGCTTCTGCCACCATTTGCTTCACCCAATCCAACTTCCCTATGTCTTTCAATGCATGAACACAACATGGGGTACAAAATATGTGCCTATAAGAACCCTCCACCATCAACCCGGCCGATTTGCACACACGTGTTGAATCAGTGATCACCTACACCACATTTGCAGCCCCAACCTCTTCTATGGCATCTTTCAAAATGGAAAACTGGAAGTCTGCATCCTTACGTCTCCCCAAACAATCTACGACTCTAAGAAAATAAGAACCAACAGGGCATGTGACTATGACATTGATGAGTGGCCGACGTCTAACATCAGTCCACCCATCCATCACTATAGAGTATCCCGTCCTCATCCATGTTTGCCTCATCTCCTCCATTAACACATTAACTTTGGAGTACTCTTTGTCTAGGAGGGTGGTGCGTAGCTTATGATCTCTAGGGAGTATGAATGAAGGACCAACAGTGGCTATGTCTTTCACCATTTGTTTGAAATAAGAGGAATGGGCCACATGAAATGGGATGGCATGGGCAAAAAAAAATTTGGCAATGGAAGATTTAGTGGCTTCTGGTGCTTGGTTATTAAACATGGACTCAATTGAAGATGCCTTCCCACTACCACTCACCTTCCTCTTTCCTCTTGAGGCAACTCCACTTCTACCAACCGTGTAAGGAATAGGAGTAGGCATAGATGATTATGAACTTGGGAAAGAAGGTGACCCACCTTGAACCCCACCATCCAACTCCATTTGAATTTTTTGGCACTGAAAATAGTTCTTCTATCAATGCAGGACACACTCTAACTCCATGGCCCACCTCACCCAAAAAATGAGACTTAACTCTTGTGTAGCTGCCCCTAAATTCCTTTTCACAAACATGGCAAAACCACACCCTACTCCCCCTTGAATTTTTTTGTCTTTCACCCACGGGTGTAACATATCGAAGGAATGGTTTTTTTTTTTTGTTTAATGGGTGTTTTGCATAGTCTTCCATGGTCTTGTTATTGGTTGTTGAAGGGCATTGGATTGAGTTTCTTTTCTCTCCACTACCACCCCCACCACTTTCCCTTCTAGTTTGCACTTCAACTTCACTATCACTCCCATCCTCACTGCTGCTCATGTTTTTTATATTTAGAATGCAAGTTTCAACTGAAAATGCAAAAAATAAATAAAAATCAGACAATGTATGCTTGAGATTTTGCAAAAAAAAATAAAAAAAAAAGAGGGAAAGGAAATGCATACCTCTTTGGTGGATTTGCACTCCCAACAACACTAATTTCAACCTCCTCTCCTCCTTCAATGGCTGCAACTTCTTTTGCTCTCAAACCCTTGGCTGCTCAAACAAACAAATGCATAAAATGAAGGTTACAGAGGCCTTTTTTTCCTCATAAGAGACTAAAAACCAATGGGGCCCTTAGATGCCACATAGGTAGGGGTGGCACTTTTTTGTTTTGAGTTTTTTTTTTTTGATTGTAAAAGCTGTTTAAACATGGGGGATGGCCGACCGTCCCCGGGACAGTTGAGGGATGGCTCAGCCGCCCCTTGGCCATCCTTGGGACCGGTCAGCCGTCCCCCATCTGGTCAACAGCGTCCCCCGGTTTTAGGGACGGTTTCCTAATTTTTTGCAAAGAAGGGGACAGTCCCCTGCTGTCCCCCCTGTACCCGGGATGTCCTGGGGACAGGGACGGGGCATTTTAGGGGGGGGACGTGTCCCTGGGTTTCTCTGACAGAATTACAACTAGCAAATTACTAGAGTCCAAATTGATAAATAAGTTGTGTCAAGTTCTTACTGAATTCCTTCAGGTTTTTATCAGCAGTGGACAAAGATAGTTGATTCATAATAGTCCATTCTTCATGCATCAATCACATACTCTTCATACATATTAGAAGGTTTGAAGAAATCCTATTTTTTGAAGTTATGATTACCCAAATGTCAATGCCAAAAGCTCTCAAGTGCGCAAATGGACCAGACACAGAATAATTGCATTGTCACCATGCAACTTAGGTATAAACCCAATCTCAAAAGAGTTGATTCAGATCAAAAGTAGGATCAACTAAAAAGTTAAGGTACATCCATCCTAGTCTGCCATACATAAGAAGGATTACAACTTCCAGTTAATGGACCCTTCAAGGTGCCTTTATACGACAAAGATCACACAGGCCAAATGACAAGGTGCAGTAGAGTCTAAAGGACAACTGATAAGCATCCTGACAAAAATTAATGATAGGATGTCTTTAAGGTACCATTACACCACATAAATAGTTGTGTCTAATGGGAAAATTACTATATAGTCTAAATTAAATCTGTTAGTCATCACAACAAAACTTGATAGAGGATTTCCCTTAAAGTTACAATATCATAATACACATACATATGTCTCATAACTATTGAACTTAGAAGAGATCATTCTCAGATGTTTTTGTGCAATGTTTGTTTGCCACATATATAAGTTCCCCAAGAACAGGGTGATATGGATCAACAAGATGCCTGAAGCAGGAGGAGAGAGATCTACAAAGAGGAAAAAGAGAGGAAGAGGGAGAATGTCATGGAGATGATTTTCTGCCATCCATAGAGCTATGTTATCCCCCCCTACACCTTTCATATTCAGAAGGTGGCCCTACCCCTCACGATAGTTGTCAATCCAAGTGGTGGGGAGACATAAAAGTTTTATGAGTTTGTCAGTATCAATGCAATATAAACACAAGCAAACACAGATAGAGATGCATGCTAAAAGGGAACGCCAATAAATATATATTTTGTTTTGGCCAAAGACTAAATGGGAGAGAATGATACCTCCCTTATTCTGTTTCCTGAGCTGTAAATTAAGCTCCCAGGATCCTGGGTTCATCCCATAAGACCCTTTCACCTAATTTTTTTTATAACTCAAATGATTAGGAGAGAAATAAATGATCAATTTTGAAGAGGATAGAGAGTCTTCATTTCCATGTTCATATGAAGTATGTCAGTCAATGACAGTCAATTTGCACCAACGCTAACTGCGTGCATCTAACTATAGCTTTGTTTTATTGCACTTGCAGGCATAAAATATCATGGTTCTTGGTCAAGGATTAGAGCCTACCACCATAGGTGCCTTACACTTGAAAAACCCGCAATTAACCCCAGGTAATCATGACCTGCCATATTTGCTGTGCCCTTTCCCGAGCTCTTCCCAAATTTTTCAAAAAATGGTTTTGATTTTTTATATATGAATCTCATTTGACTCATTTCTACTCTTAGAGATAAAAATACAGATCAAAAGGTAGATTTAGCATTTTTGGTTTAGGGTTAGGGTATTTTAATTTTTCTTTTTAAGTTATACTTTAAATTTTTAAACAGCAATGAAGGTTTTTCTTTTAATTATATCCTAACGAGGGTTTAGGTAAAAAGGACAGCACTGTCTCTAAAACTGTAGGTCATTCTTCATAACAGAATGGCATACCATTTTAGGACCAGCCAAATGCTTTTTACACAAACCCTCTTAGGTGAAAGTAAATTTTAATTTTTAAAAGTCCTATGCAATGTTTTATAATCAGCATTTTTTATGATGCACAGTGCCTGGCTTTATCAATATACAC
>VDFB02337941.1:0-67617 GCA_007258455.2 Sequoia sempervirens
AGAATGTGACGAGGAAGCCTAGGTGTTGTTTGTTTATTGCATGAAGTGGTTAGATGCCACTCATGGTATCAAGGACTTAATGGACTCAATTTAGTCACAACTTATAGATGCTTCTAGATATTATAAGATTGTAGATTGATAGAAACTATGTTATGTGGGTTTCTATTGCAGATATTCAAAGTAAATTTTTCATCCTGTAGAGGCAAGATGAAGATGCTATGAGATGTTATGCCCATCTTGGAGACCTAGTTATGTATAGAATTGTATCTATATCAAATGCATTGATGGAAGTAGAAAACATTGAGAAAATGAACATTGCTCCATCCACTCTGGAAGAAGGAGAAGAATTGCTAACAAAATTAGAATCTCTACATAAAAATCTTTACAAGGAAAAGGGATTATGGGATGATGGAAAGCAAGCTTTGGAATTGATTCTTAAGGAGTTACACGGTGCTCACAATTTCTGATTTGAAGATTTTTTTAATCTTTACCCAGTCCTTTTTCATTGATGTCAAAGGGGAAGAAGAGGAGAAGAGGAGAAGAATATGTATAAAGAATGTTGTGTTATGTGTTTGTACATATGTTAGGAGGAGTTGAGCGCAATATTTTATTTTGAAGCATGTCTCATTTTTGGAACATGTTGCCATCAATGACAAAGGGAGAGATTGTTGGAAGAATGAAGAAGGTGACGTTTGAGTTTGTTGTAATTGATGCCAACATTGGTTGGTAACTGGCTAAGTAAATTGTGTGTCTATGCTAATCCAGTATTTTGGTCCAAAAATCCTCTCAAGAAAAGAAAAATCTATGAGTTTTTTATATGTCACTCAGGAGTGTCACTTATAGGTATACACAAGATTTCAACTATCTGTGTTGATCTAGTTGTATAATCTAAGTGATATAAGTTCAATATTCTTTTGGTTGACAAGGTTAGCAATTGTTTGTACTTTGTGTGCTCCTTATTAGGTCTCGGCTGACCTAATGTATGAATGAAATGTTTTTTTTTGTGCAGCAAAAGGAATTTTACATTGGGCCAACAAGTCATTTTGAATTTTTTGTTCAATTAGGAAAACCTAATTGATGTTGGAAGACATGATTGAGTATATATGTGTGTGTATGATGGACATAAGAAGAGATAGAGATATAGAAGGTGTACGTGAGCAATGTGACATGAAGTAGTGTGAATTGACTAATGATAATTGTATATCTATAACTAGACTAGAATTTTGTTGTTTTCAGAGCTTAACTAGAATTGATTTCTGCATTTTATAGGTACACTTCACCAATTCACTTTTGGTAGTAAACCATACCTCTTTTTGTATCTTGGCTATAAGCCATATTTTGTATTCAGGCTATGAGCCTTTCAAGGATAGTGCATCTTGCAAGTGAGCCATGTAATATCTTATGATTGGTTATAATATATTGTTAGCTAATCCTCACTATGGTTTTCCCACTTTGGGTTTTCCACGTAAAAAATTCTGGTGTCAATGTGTTATGACATCTTCTTTATGTTTTGGTTCACTATTGCATCTATATGTGGATTGATAATTGGATGGTTAATAATTAATTTTTTTAGAAGAATATTGATTCACTCCCATCTCATTATTTGGTCAATTCAACATCACCAATTTAGCTAAGCATTTTGATAAATTTATTTTAGTGAAAATATGTCTTAAAGGATCGAACTTCGTCATTACATGTATTTTAGCATTGAGTAAGTAATGTCTTAGTTTACTTGTATCAAATACAAGAGCCAAACCTTACTTCTCTATCATTGCATATTGTTTCTCATAATCAATCAAAGTTTGGCTAATATAATAAACAAAATTCTCTTTACCACTTTCGTCTTGTTGAGCCAACATTGTTGCGAGAGCATGGGCTAATGCTACCAAATAAAGAATAAATGGTTTGTTTTGCATGGCAGGTTGTAAAATAGGTGGAGTGGCAAGACAATGTTTCAAACTCTAAAAATCATGTTTACAATCCTTGTTCCAATTAAATTGAACATCTTTCTTAAGCAGATATGTAAATGGTAATGTTTCATCCACTAAAGATGATATGAAATGTCAGATAGCCTGAATTCTTTCTATTAAAGTGCATAATTGAGAAATATTTCTGGAAGGTGGCATGTTAAATATAACATCAAATTTCTTCATGTCCACCTTAATGCCTCTGTGAGATACGATAAAACCTAAAAAATTTCCACTATCTACACCAAAGAAACACTTTTTTCGGATTCAATCTCATATTGTATTTTCACATTCGCTCAAAGATATTTCAATGGATATTCACATTATCTTGTCGAGTCAAGGATTTTGCAAAAATATCATCAATATAATCTTCCAAAATCTTTGCATGTAATCATGAAATATCAATTTCATAGATCATTGATATGTTTCTCCTACATTCTTCAATCCAATTTTGGCATCATGACCCAACAAAATCTTCCTCAAGTTGTTTAAATGTTGTTTTATATTGATCTTGAGGGTTAATAAAGATTTTATTATATCCAGAAAATCAATCCATGAATGCCAACAAAGCATGTATCGCAGTCAAATCTACTATCATATTGATATTAGGAAGGGGAAATTCATCTTTTAAAGTTCATGGTTGTGACAATGGTCGAGATCCAAGGTGAATAGTCTATTAGACATATAAAAATATTTTCAAGGAGCTTTTCAATATCAACCTTAAACAACAAGGCTATCTTAGGGTTCATCTTTCAAATATTTTTTTTAACAAGTTTAGCATTTTCAATGAGGACTATGTTGTGTGTTATGATCTTAGGGTCAATTCCCAGCATATCTTAATAATTCCAAGCGAAAAGCTCAAGAAAGTCATGAAACAAAGTTGCATGGTCCTCCCGTTCATCATCATCAAGGAACTTTCCTATTTTTATCACTTTTTCTTCATTATTAATATCCATCGGTATGTGAATTGTATCTCCTAAAGGTAGTGCATTTTTCTTTAGAAATTCAGGGTTGTATTCTTCGTTATTCTTTTCAATCTCATTACTTTCCTCTTTTCCATATTTTTTCTTGGTACTAATCATAGCACATGTAACCTATTTCTTTTTAGGAGTAGATGGTTTATCATAAACTCCTAGCATTTCTTTCAAGGTTTCATCATTTTTGAAAAAATGCAATGATGCTTCACATGTTGTGTCAATCAATTTTGGATGTTTCAATGTGAGAGTTGTTTTAGAGTTACACATGATGGTGTTGATGTTTCACGAGGGCCTTTTCATTGCTTGAATGATCTTAGAAAAGATATATCCCAGACCACTTTTTTTTTCTTGTGTGTTAGGTTCTATAGGAGCACGAATACCTTGTTCTTTCTTTCCACATCCTTTTAAACTATAACCAAATTGTTTCATGAATTCGTAACCTTTCCCATTAAGTCTCTCAATCTCTTTCAAGTTTGGTGGTTTTTGATGGTCTATCTCATCAAATTTTTTTGTATATCTTGTTCCGTCTTCTAGAATAGATGAGGTAGATGCTCATGAGTCTTCTTTGGAGTTCTGCATTGACATCAAAATTGGTTGCTTTTGTTTTTCAATTTCTTTTATTTTTATTTTGTATTCTCCATGAGGGTGTAAACTCTAAGGAACCCCAATCATCTTCCAATAACTTTTCCACCTTTTCCAATTCTTAGTTATCTTTATCCATAGGTTCTATGTCTGATGTTGGGATTAATGTGCTCAGAAGATTTGTCGTTTCCTTTTCAACTTGTTAGAAAATTTCAGGCTTGGGTCTATTTCAACTTGGTATACTTTATTATTATAGAAATACTTCATGATACAATAAAGATTCGAAGGAACTTCATGCATCTCATGGATCCAAGGTCTTCCTAAAAGAATATTATATGAAATATCATGAGGCATAACATGAATAGGAGTTTTTAATACACTTTACAACACTAAATTAAGGAAAAATTGGGTCTATTTAGCTGAAAAGGCCCCAAATATAATTTGAAAGTGTTCAACACATTACAACACTAGATTGGGTCCATTTAATTTATAAGCCTCCTAAATTTAATGTGAAGGCATGAATAAATACACTTTACACCACTAAATTAAGGAAACGTTAGGTTTATTTAGATTTAAAAGGGCACAAAACCTAATGTGGATGCATAAAACTCATCACAACACTAGATCAAAATGATATCAAGTCCAATTTATCATTAATTATCCCCAAATTAAGTGAAATTGTACCATTTCCAAAGGAGTACAATTTTTGTTATTACATCTAGCCCTCACTTTAGTTAGAGGATGAACTTGATTCAAACTCACACTAAAGTAGACATTCAAGAGGTGTCCAAGTGTATTAATGTGGAACAAAAAGGATGACCAAGATTAGAGGAGGTAGCCAAGCCCCTAGGATCCTAGATCCTATTTCAAACTGACATAAGCGCTAAAGGACACACACAAGGTGTATGATATGTAGGAAAACAAGACAAACATACAATACCAAAGATATGAAGACAAAAGGAAAAGAAAGGGTGGATCAAGCTTCAACCATTTTTCCAACATGATGTGGATTAGATCTAGGATGTTTTTCCAAAAATGCACACTCACTTTGAGGCAATGGGACTTCAGATTATCCACTGAGTGAGTAATCCAAGAGAGTGAGACACATACACACGTGGTCGGTATGTGCTCACAACATACATGAGTGGCTAAGGGAAAGTCATACCTCAGTTTAGATTCCCATCAAACCATACCAAAGTTATACCTCCTGATAACTTTGATAAGTTGCCATGCAACAATGGACTTGAAGCTTCATGAGGCAAGCAAAGCTTCATATGCTTGAAACTCATGAACAAACAAGATTTCTCCACATATATTCAAATTGTGTTATACAAGGTGGCCACATAACCAATGCTGTAAATGTGAGATTGTGTAAGGTATGTTCAAAGGTATTTTGTTTAGTTCATGTAAGGTCTCTTCTTAGGGAACATCATGCTTAATGTATCCAAGAGAGGATAAGTCAAAGAAATACCACATGCTTGGAGGAAATCATGCCCAATGAGACCACCAAGAAAATGATGCAACGCAAGAAGAAAAAAAATTGCACATTGAAACATGAGTGTCGATGTATGCCCCCACTTTAAAGTGGTTGATAACACCATTACTATGAGAAATTTATTTAAAGTAGAAGAAGACATGAGAGCTTCTTCAAAAAGCTCTATGCCAAGTCACATGTTTCTGAATCGAACTACATCATGAACAAGTATGTCACATGCAAGCCAACTTAACGCATGCCATCCACATCCCAAGCTTGCTCTTATATTTACATGAAAGGCATCAACTAGCCAAAAGAGACAATGACAAGTGACATAGGAGGACAAGGCTACCTAACCCCTTGCCCCCACTTATTATAGGACAAGGATGAGCCAAATAGGATGAAAATAAGTTTCAATTAGATGAACTAGGTGCTTCAATAGAAGAGCACTACAATCCCTAAGATGTTGAATTTTTTTACTCAAAGGATTACACTCATTAGTAGAATGACAATGAACTCTATGATATGCACAAAACAAACTCTTGCAGTAAAATTTCTATCATGTTTTTGGAGGAAGAGATATCAAACAATCTTGAAGGAGTCTTGACAAGATAATCTCTTGATAAAAAGTAGAGGTTGTTCCTAAATATTTTGTGACAAAGTCATTTCTTCCTTAGCATTAGGTCTCATACTTACACAAGACTCATTATATTGTGATATTTTTTCTTCTCTTTTGTAGGAGGGTGTAAAATCTATCGAATTCAAATCATTAGTTTTTTGTGTGATGACATTGATGTTAAGAGAGGATTTCTTTATTTATTTCATTTCTTCAAAGGGTAACAATCAAGACCACTAGTGTCTATCAGTTCAGGATGCACTAATGTTAAAGATGGCAATAACCAAGACCACTAGTTGTTTCTTGCATGTGAGGCTCTATAGGGACACAAATACCCTATTCTCTACAACCACATCCTTTTCCACTATATCCAAGTTGCTTCATAAGTTCATAACCTTTTCCATAAAGCATTTTCATTTATTTTGGATTTGGTGGTTGCTCATAATTAAGTTCATCAAAGTTTGTTCTGTAATTTGTTGTCGTTTGTTCTAAAGTGGATTCTTCCAAATTTTGTGTTGACATTGCCATTTTTTCTTTTCCTTTTTCAGAGTCTTTTTTATGATCTTGTATCCACCCTTGAATGATGTGAAATATAAGGAATTCCAATTGCTTTCTAATGGTTTTGACACTTTTTCCATCTCTTTTTTCTCTTCATTTAAATAGGTTTTATGTTCGAAGTTGGAATTAGTGTGTTTAGAGGATTTGTCCTTCCTTTTTCAAATTTTAAGCAACTTTTAGGCTCAGGGTCTATCTCAACTTGGTATACTTTATTTTTATAGACATATTTCATGATATGATGAAGAGTTGAAGGCACTACATGCACCTCATGGATCCAAGGTCTTCCTAAAAGAATATCGTATGAAAGATCACAAGCAATAACATGAATAGGAGTTTGTAAGGTAGTCTTTCCAACTGTAATGGGAAAAATAATCACACCAACTGGTTTCTTTCCTATGTTGTCAAATCATCGAATCGATAAAGAATTAGGTTCAATTATTGATTTATCCACACCAAGTCTATCTAAAATTTTCACACTGTACACATTCAAAGTTGACCCATTATCAACAAGGGTTCACTTTATTCCCGTCCTATTAAATCTACCTATTATCATGAAGGGATCATTTTTTATTTCTCATTTCTATAGGGGGTAGCTCATGTTGATGAAAAATGATGTCTATGTTGTGTGAAGTTATGGGTTGAATTTGGGCTCACACATCATTTGAGTGCACATTAGGATGTGTAGGAACTTGTTGTAAAGCACTATGAATCATGTTGTGATAATGAGGGGAGGATTGAATAAGGTCCAATAATGATATCTTAGTAGGAGTATACTTTAGTTGTTCAAAAATATCATTCTCCTTTCCACGAGGAGGACTTGGTAAAATAGAGTTATGCAGGATAGGGTTAGGCAATGGGAGGGATGTTGAAGGTGCTTGTCTTGGTTGCATATTTTTTTACTATCATCATGTATGAGCAACAATATTATGACTTGGCTGTTGCGACACATTATTCTTAGGTGGGTAGAGGATAAGTTTAGGTTTTTTATTTTATTTTAAGGTTTGTGTGAAGGTGGGTAAAGGATGAGTTGAGGTTAAATAATATTAATGTCCCTTAGTGAAGAAGAGTCTAATGTTACTCTGTCATCTTCATAAAAGAGGACTATATCATTTTTTTCAATGTTATCCTTTACTTGCACTATGATATCTTCCCTAGGAGAAGATTTTTTAGGAGAAATACAAACTAGATGTTAGTGACATTCAAAGTTGGTTCTTCTAAAATGACTTCATTGCAAATAGTGGAATGATCAATGCAATTCTCTTGTTCAATAATGTTTTCTCTAGGGGGAGAGAGACAAATAGGATTATTGTGACTCTCGTAGCTTTGATCTTCTAACACTAAAATATCTTCTTCACAACTAGATGTATCAGGAGAAGGATAGATGTGATCATCCTAATTGTCCATAATTTCATTCTTGTTTTCTAGGCTCTCATGAATTGTCTTGTGCCATATAGCTTCTACCCTAGTAGGAGAGATTTTAGGAGAGAAGCAAACAAAACGTTCATCACTCTCCATTTTTATGCCATGTATATAATTTTCATGCTTATGAATGATTGGATGCTTTTGTTCAAATAGGTATTTCCAAATGTTAGGTACATTAGGAAGGAGAGAGATAATGTTAAATCACTTTCAATTCGCATGTCCTCCTAACAAATGTGATTTTCATGATCATTAACCAAAGAATTCTTACAATTAGGGGAAGTGTTGAGAGGTGATTTTAGACTAAGTAAAGTAGTGGCTATGATCTCATCTTCTTGTGTAATAATATCTTTCCAAGAGGGAGGAGGAGAGAGACAATCAAGAATATCATGATCCTCAATGATTGTATCTTCTTTCACCAAGATACCTTTTTCACTAGTAGGAGAGGTATCAAGAGAAGAACAATTATAGTTTTCATGATTTTATATGCTTGTATCTTCTTGTATCATACCATCCTCACCAATAGGCAGTGTAATAGTAAGGACTGTTAATGGTTTGATCTACTTGCTCTAAGATGTTCCCATAACTATGAAAGATAGAAGGATGACTAACATGCTTCTTAATGACCTCATTATTGTACTCTAAATTTAACTCATAAGAGGGGATGTTGTACTTATGCAACCCATTTTTAACCATATCAAAGCCACATCTCTTAAAAGAAAACGTGCTATTATGGAAAATTAAATAAAGTGCAATTTTGTGACCTAAAGTGAAATGTTTAAATGTAATCTTCAGATTTGAAACAAGGTAATTTTCTAATTACTATATGCAATAATCTCAAAGTGAAATGTTGTAAATGAAAATTTAGAATTGAGCAATGCATGAAATGATCCTATTTAAGCTAGATCTAATGAGATGTGTGTAACAAAAACTGAACCAACTAAAATAGATAACTAATGATAGCAAACAAAAGTGCAAAAATAGGGTTTTTGATACTATAAAAGGAAGTTTCTAATGTCCACTAGGACTAATTTATCTAGAAGGGCATATGAGTCCCAATGAGGGTTTCTTTCAATATTTTCTAATTTTTTTAATTATTTAAATTCTTTTTATGTTGTATAATTATCTATAAACTAAATGAAAAATTAGTTTTTAGATGATTTTCAATGATATAAGATGCAAAAAGGTAAGCTATATGCACTTTTAGTAATGCAAAACTTAGATGCCATAGAATGCTAGTTAACTAATGCAAACCCTCATGAAAGTTTAATGCAAGCTAGATCTAGGATGGTGATGCACTCTAAATAAGAAAAGGAAGTGTTCTAAATGCAAGTTCACCAAAATGTAACATAGAAAATTGTCACCCCAAGGGTTTTAAGACCTAGGGAAAAATGCTCTTTATGCTCTGCATTAAAGGATGCTCTAGAGATCTCAATAAAATGATGATAATGGGAGAAAGAGATCTGATAAGGGACTATCCTAGGGTATGTTTAGAGATTAATGAGGGGTTCACCACCAAGCTAGGGGTTGGAAAACATATGAAATGAAAGATCTAATGATTGAACTCAATAATACATAAAACTTCACTAAATAAACTATAAATGCAAATAAATCAGAACAATAGAATGGAAAAATACAACTTAGGATCACCTAGAAACATGAGAGGGATTGAATGGAGGCCTAAAATGTTGAATAACCTAAAATTTTGGCAGAATGGGACTCATAAGCTAGTCTGGGTGTATTAGTCCTAGATTAGGGTTTTTGTTCCAAAATAGGTTTCTACAAAAAGGGTATCCAAAACTATAAAAGTCTAAAAAATGACCTAAATTGAGACTCATACACTAGGACTAGCGAATGAGTCCATTTAGGGTTTTCTATAATTTCAAAGTCTAAATTTGGTCTTCAATTTATGCTCTATCCTTCCCAATTGGTTTATGGATCCGAATCCCTGATTTTAGACCTATAGAAGACATTTTTTATGAAGATGGCAACCTTTCAAGTGAGGGGACAACTCCAACAACTTTTTCCAAGCTTGTAGACTAATCTTTAAAGATCCTTCATGCTCCAAGAAACCTAGATCTATAGTCACACATGTAAAGAGGGGAAAAACATGTTGACTGTTAGGGAATAGGGGATTTCCTTGCTCAAACCCCTTATAGGTAATTAAACCAAATGATGAAATAATGAAATGAAGGAATGAAACATGAAACAAGGAACATGAATCATAGACAATGATACCTTTAATTATGTTATGTAGATTTTCAACTCAACATCAAGTGGCCATGAAGGATGTAGATCTTGATCTTGGAAATTTAGGTGTAGAACAATGCTTGATCTTGGATCTTCAATGCTACATCAAAACAATAGCTCACCAACTTGCTTGATGCTTAATAATCTTGGCATGATAATGGATCTTGAATTGCTACAACAATTGATGAAGAAATCTGCACTTGAATGCCTTAGAAATGATATGTGAATTCTCCTAACACTTTTGTAAAGTCTTGGAATGCTTAACTCTTGGTTGAATGACTTGATATCCTATAGGCTTAATGAAATAATAATTTGATACCTCATTTATATAGGAAATCCATCTAATATCTTGTGTATTAGATCCCAAAGGTCAACATACATGAAATTTGAACTTAAAACCAAGTTTTTCCTACTTAAAACCTTAAAAATAGGCCAATGAGAGATCATATGCCACTAGTGGCATATGGATCCCACCTGGATGGGATTCATATATGCCCAAGGTGGAATATGGGTCCCATAGGGCCTTTTTTAAGAGAGAGAATGTCTAGGAGTCAAGAAACTAGGTTTATATGGCGTATGTGCCAGGATTTTGGTTAAAATATGCCTTGGGATGCATAATATATAGTATTAGGTTCCTATTAATGATTATATTAAGGTCATAAATGAAAGAGGTCCCAAAATACAATGTGAAAGTGTACATAAATACACTTTACAACACTAAATTAAGGAAAAACTTGGGTTTATTCAACTAAAAAGGGCCCCAAATCCAATGTGAAAGTGTTCAACACATTACAACACTAGATTAGGTCCATTTAATTTATAAAACTCCTAAATTTAATGTGAAGGTGTGAATAAATGAACTTTACACCACTAAATTAAGGAAAGGTTAGGTTTATTTAGATTTAAAAGGGCCTAAAACCTAATTGGGATGTGTAAAACTCAACACAACACTAGATCAAAGTGATATGAAGTCCAATTTATCATTAACAATCCCCAAATTAAACAAAATTGTACCATTTCCAAGGGAATATAATTTCAATCATTATAGGGAAAATGGGTCCTAGTTAGGTATTTTTAAATTGTTTTTGAATGATTATCAAGCTTTCAATAATGTCTTTCAATTCCAAGTCTAAGGTAGTAAGTTTTAGTTTTAGATTTTTCAAAAATGCAATGTGAGAATGCAATAAAAATATGAATGCAAGGATCTAGGTTTAAATGCAATTTTATTTTTATTTTCAAATGTAAATATATGAGATTTAAATGATATGCAAAATGAGGGTATGTGTAGGATCATGATGGGCCAAAAAGTGGCAATATGATGGGTATGTGGTTGATGACTATTTTTTTACCCAAAATTGATGAAATGAAAAGGGTTTTTAAAGGAGATTCTCATATTTCAATCAATATAAATTATTCTTTACTTTGAATTTAATAAGTAATTATTATTGATTTTCTATTCAGATTACGACTAAAGTCCTGATTGATAGGCTAATTGAAAAACATCTATAGCTTTCAAACAGTATCACATTTTTTGAATCCAAAATATGTGTCACATTATCTGCTTCACATTCTATATGATTAAAAAAATAAAAAATGAATTTCATGCGAATTTTTGACCAAGTTAAGGTGGTCGGACATCACAGCGTTTTATATTTTTTTAAAAGTTGTAATAAAAATTACAAAAATATGCATCACATTGGGGCATGAGTCCTCTACTTATATCTAAAATATTATAAAAATTATTATCATTTTATTGTGGTTAGGGTGGTGACGACACCTACTTCTTATTTTTTCCCTAAAATTGAAGTACCATTGCATTGAAATTTCAAAATTTCACTAAATAGATTTAAAAAAAAAAAAACAAACCTAGTAAGTTTAGAAACTACATTCAATTTGCTACAGATTCTATTGATACATATTTTTGAAATAATATAGATAACTTATTCAATTTTTTACGTCAAGTTGCCTAACTCTGATTTTTCTAAATTTTTTGCCACTTAAGGGCCTGTTTTTTCCATGATGATCCCACACATACCCATGTGACTGATTTGTTTTTGTATTTTTCAAATTTAGAGAGATGTACAACAATGCAAATCAAGAAACCCTAAATGACATCTTAATTTAATGCAAATTAGTGCAAGATCTAATCTAGGATACAATGAAAGACTTTAAACTTAGAAAATTGCAATGTTCAATAATTCGGGTTCACCAAAATGAAACATAGAAAAATATAGGGTTTGCATCATCAAGGTAAATAAATCAAGATGGTGAACCACTAATTTTCACTATGAAAAATCAATTATCATAGCTAAAACATGCAAATAACAATAAAAAATCAATCCTACTTTTTATAGAAACTATGAGGGGAGTTTTTAGAGCTCAATCTAATGTGTACCTTGTTGGAAGAAGCCTATTTTTAGGGAAAAAGGACTCATTCACCTTTAATGAAAAATGGGTCAGGTTGTTAGGGTTTCTAAAAATGAGATCTAGGTTGTTTTCCTTGATGTTTGTACTCTTAGATCCTCGGTTGTCAGCTCACGAAAACTTGTAACAAATTCTTTAGCTTCAATTCTTTGTTCTTGCACTATAAAGGTCAACTTTGCAACTTGACAACTTTGACAATTTTTCTCTAAACTTCTTCTCCAATTGATCTTCAACCTATAAATCTACAAAAACACACTCAAGAGAAGGAAAAACTTGTTGATTGTTAGTGAATAAGGTTTTTCCTAAGTCAAAGCCCTTGTAGGTAATTAAACCAAATGATGAAGTATGAAACATGAAATATATGATTGATGGTACCCTGGATGTTATCTTGCAATATAAATCTGCAATCTAACATGTAGTGAGCATAAATAATTTAGATCTTGATCTTGAATAAGATGTGTAACAATTATTGCAAATAGATCTTCAATGCTACATTCACTATCATAGCTTAACAACATGTAGGAATGCATTATGCCTTAGACATGATGAAATGATCTTGAATTGCCACAATAAACTCTTGATCAACATTAAACCTAGCCAAAATTAGGTTAATTCAATGACAATTATTCCTTAATCAAGCAAGGAAAAAGGGATAAATTTTTCATCACTACACAGCTCCACCAATTTCTAAACTTAATGTTGAAAGGGAGAAAGAGACATTTGAAGATTCTTCCATGTAATAATTGCCTATGGTGGATGCAGGAAATGATGAGATGCAACAAGAATCTTAGGGTGAACAAAAATGACCACAAGAAATGCAAAAAGAATAACATGAAGAAGAAAAAAGAGAGAAAGAAGATAAAGGAAAAGGCATTCTAGAGGAGCATGAGGAAGAACAGCAAGAAGAGGACACAAATATAAAAAGGACAACTATTCTTTTAAGGAAAACTTGAAGATTAAGCCAATTGTAGAAGTATCATCTCCCAATTGGGATGAGTTTTTGGCCTCAATGAGTAATTCCAAGGAAAATAAAAAGGAAAATCTACATATTATAATATTGTAAGAGATGATTCTCATAATCGGATTGTGCACATTGCCACCCCTATTCTTGAGAAGGAAAATGGAGATATTTCCCTTGAAGAATATAATGTAACATTAATAAACCTAGGCCCTACTATGAAGAAGTAAGAGGTCCACAAGTTGAGACAATTAGTAAAGACCATAGTGTAGAGGCTTCAAAAGGAGGTGAAAGCCAAAGAGCAACTTAAGGCACAAGTGGAGGAATTACAAAGTTACATTAAGCATTTGGTCAATCCACTTCAAGAAGATGTTGGCCCATCGGTGTAACTCAAGGTGCTCTCTAAAGAGGCTATTGATAAGTTAGGCAAAATGAAATCCTCTACTCAGGTTTCACAAAATGGATTGTTGAAGTTTTTGATAAAGGAATTCCTATGTTGGATGAAATTGTACAGTTATATAATAGATGCTCTACTTTCTTTGATAAATTACAACAAATAATGGAAGCTTGCAAGGCCATTGATGAAAAATTATCGTGAGGTTCAGTATGTTAATTGATATTTTACGAGAAGATTTGGTAAAGGAAGGAATAATTATTGAAGATAGAGTAAGTGAACATCAGTCATGGTTGCATTCTTTTAAGTCTAAAAGAGAAGTGATGGATTAAGCATTAGTTGATTGCTAAAAGATGGGAAAAGATTTAAATGGAATTTCTAGAGAATGTATTTTAGTTTTGGAAGCTATGACAGGTAAGAATATTTCTAAAGAATATACTAAGATTGATACATTAAAAAAATGGTGGAGAGACAATTTTAGTCATGCTAGTGATGGTGTGATCACTAAAAAAAATAGAGGATGCAGCTATGTACATAAGTTTTATGCACAAATTTCAAGAATCACAATAGGATTGGTAAAAGTTTATTAAAACATTTGAAGATGATGTGGCACCTACACAATATAGGCTCTAGATAATTCCTACACCTAGTTTGGAGGAATTAATTGCTATTTTTTCATAGGTTCCAAGAATTTACAAAGAGGCAACAAATGGGAGAATGTGTGGATGGGGTGACCTAGCATAAAGATTCATGCCATATTTATTTAATTTTCCAAGAGATACCACGCTAGCTTGGGGGCGTGTAGACCTTTCTTCCAAAAGTTTCTTTATATTCAAAAAATGTAAAGACATTTAAAATTAAATCTTGGCCTTTGATTTTAAAACCTTAGTTTGTAATGGAACTTAAAAAAAGGAAGTTCTCCCTCATTTTAAAGTTGGATCTAGAATTTTTGTAAACACATTTTGGAGATAATACAAGGAGAAGACATTGGATTTTGTTCTTCTATTCTTGTTGCTTCATAAAATTTCATTGTTCGTATTTCTAGTTTTATTTTCATGTTGTTTAGTTTCTACTCAGTTGCCAAAATGGCAAAGTGTTGAAGGTATTTGATAGTTCTCTGGTTCACACCATTTTTAATATGATGATTGTATGTTTGTTTGTATGGTTATTTTGAGCCTTTTAATGCAATGATTCAACTATGAATATTTATTTATTATATGCCAAATCTAGGGATGTGTTTGAATGTTTACAGTCTGAAAATATTTCATTTTTCCTTTCAAGATTGTACTATTTTTGTGATATTGTGGGTTTAACCTTGGTTAAGTGGGAATTAGTTTTTGAGGGATCTATCTACCTTACATATTATCCATTATTGTGATTTTCATTAGGATTTAGATTTAGAATTCTCTGAAAACCCTTATCTTTTGAAATTTCTTTAAATTTGGGTTAGTTCTAGGAAAGACAAGCATCATAAAACTACTACATTTGATGATAAAATCATTTTTAGATTTATGATATAGAAATCATAGTTAGGGTTTGTATCAATTTTAGATTTTATAAAACCCTTGTTTGAGTTTCAAGCCTTTAGTCTTTGTTGAACCATAAATACCTTTTGTGAGACCAAGAAATCACATATACCACTGAGTTATATTTGCATAGTCAAAATTTGAAAATTGAAGGCTTGGGGTCATTTTTTAAAGTTTTCAAGAGAGATTTATCACTTCATGTTTTATCTATGTTGTGTAGTCCAAAAATACTCATCAACAATCTCCTCATTCAGTATCAAAGTTATTCTATCTCTATTTCTATGCATTGAAACCTAGTAGGAGAGAATGCAGAAATATGGCATAACAATTTGGCTTGGAATTACCTATGTGATGGTGGGGTTATTAGAAAAATTAGAGCAGTAGGAGAAAATAAAGCCACATTCAAGAGATGGCATTGAAAGAGCAGGGATATTGAAGAGACATTAGTGCATCTAATTTTCCTCCTACCCACTAGTGGTATTGGAAAGAGAATGACACGGATTCAAGTTGTAGGTTCCCCATTATTTTATTAGAATAATTAATCAAGGAAAGTCTACCATTGCTTCAGAATCTCTCACTCATATGTTTGAAATATCATCTATCTTTAGTCCAATATTACAAGCTTGTGAATATCGTCCCAATGTTTCTCTTGTTGGTAAGATTTCAGTGTCATCATCATCAAAGTATTCTCCAAAAATAATTTCAGCAAGGAAGGTTTTGAGGAATGCTAGCATAGAAGTTTCTCTTACATTATTTAAACCACCACTTAGTTTTAGTGGTTATAGATATACAATTATATAATTTTAGTTGTATCAACTACAAATATCATGTATAAGCGATTATGTTATTGATCAAAGTGGAGAAAACTCCCAAGCTTATTGCATCTTACATAATTTATACCCTTGTAAGTATGAAGATAAAAAAAATATGAGCTATTGACATAGAAGGCAACAAATCGACTATCTATGGATGAAGCCTTTAACAATGATAACTTGGTTGTTTGCTTGTGCTTAAAAACAAAGGAAAAATTATAATATTTTGTGAAGACATGATCCTTATTAAGGGAAAAAAGAGGAAGGATACAATTTGTATTGCTATGGAAGATGCTACTAGAATGAACAAGTTGTGCATTCAAATGTGATGATTTATATGGGAGATGTGGTTTCTATTCACCAATATTCTAATGTTAAGTATGATAAGTGCATTCATGTTCTTTCCATTGATGATACCATCAAGAGTGTCACTAGGAATTTGTTTGATACATATTTCAAGCTCTATTTTTTGGAAGCATATCACCTAGTGAGAAAAGGGAATCTTTTCTTTGTAAGAAATGAAATGCATAGCATTGAGTTCAAGCAATCTATCTTCTTATTGTTGATATTCGAGAGATTTAATTTATGATGAAAATTGAACTAATTTTGGAGAATCCATATCCAAAGAGGGGATTATTATTTGGCTATATTAAGGGTCGTTTCATTAGAAATAGGATCAATATAAATGTCATTCAAATTATAGTAAATGGTGCTATCTTTGCAACACCTGTTAAAGCCTCCAAAGACTCTTCCAAAATATCAAATAGATAAAGTGTAATAGGATCAACTGGAGATTGGTGGCATCGAAGGATGGAGGAATTTCCATCATCTCAATTTAGCTTCTCACCTTGAGATGGTTCTTTACATGAGAAAAAAATTTCTTTCTTTGTTGTTTTCCTTGTTAGTGCTGATGGATTTCAAGAATACATATATTGTGAAGTTCAATTTTTGGAGAAAAGTAAATGATTTGGTGTTGAAATCAATATGGATTGTTGTCTATTACATTTACAAGGTTGCGAGCGAGAATTATACCCTTATGAGGTTCAATAGATTAACTTGATGGATCTCTATATTTGCAGATCTCAATATGGTTTGTTTTCGAATAATTTAGGAATCATTGATTTGAGAGTTTAGTAAAATGGTTGACCAAGAACTCGAGAATTCAACTTGGAGCTACACCCTTCTAAGGGTCATGAGGTAGCTTGATGGAGTTCCACTTGATTAAGGATTTATTTCTTTAAAGTAATATCTTCTAAAAAATGTATATCTATTTTGTAATCAACAAGTTTTGTTATGTAAGCCTTGAGGGGGTTCCCTAGCAAGGTATTTTTGTGGTTTCAAAAACAATGCAATACCAAGGGAAATGTTAGCATAGTAGTTGAGTAGTATAATATTGTTGAGTTAATTAGTTAGGGGAAAAGTATTTATATCAATAGTTGTGCATCCTATACACTCACACCTGTACACCTCCATTCTCTCCTATAAATTGTAACCACTCTTAATGATGATGAATCAATCGAGTCTTTCAACTCCTCACCCAAAAGAATTTGTAAAATATTTGGATAAAACATTTATCATCTATATCCTTTCCAAGTGAAGCAAGTTCATTTTCCTTTTCCTTTAATTTTTTGAGATGAGGGACTAGCTCTTGTGACTTTAATAATTTCATATTTTATAATTCTGTGGTAAGAGTTAGGATCCATATATCACCTAAACTATCATATGTTAAGCTTGATCAATGCTACTTCCTTCTTATATCTTTTATCTCAAACTTTTGGGTCTTTTCTAGGGATTGCTGGTCTTTGTTCACTGTCATTAACAATTTCATAGCGATTTTGAAGAGTTAGAAAAATCTTCATACAAGACACCCAATCATAATATATTTTTCCATTTAATTTAATTGTACGTGAAGGAATACCAATAAAATCCATTATGTGAAATTTCCTCTTTTTGAGATGAAAATGAAATTAAAAAAAACCTTGTGATTCTTTGATGCATAGTTTCTATTTTTTTTTAAATCTCACCAATGTTTTATACTTTTTTCTTTGCTACAATATTCCCCACTTCCTTTGATAGAAAAAAATTACTTGTGTTGCTCACAACAAAATCAAACTTGCATTGTTCAATGCCAATGCTATGTTGAAACACCCACATATCATTGTCCAAGATTGAATAGGGCTCTAATACCATACTAAATACACAAATTATCTTAAATATAAAAGATCAAAGTGTAGAAGAATCCAAATAAATGATATATAAACCACTAAAAAAGTGTAGAAGAATCCATAACCACCTGAACTTGTCTGAACTTTCAGGTATGCTCCTAGGGAAAGATTCCATGGCGATTAGGTCTTTCTTTACCTTTGTCCTTCCATTTGCTGGGATTTCGCTTGGCTGAGGCATGGATACAGGGTTATTTCCACTGTCTCACGCGTTGTGAGCCTTTTTCGCTGGAAAAGAAAAAAATAGTATCCGCCCGGCCTACTGCAATGCAAGAAATGTTAAGAAGAAAGTGGTGTGCATCCTAATTTTCCTCCAGATGATCCAGACAAGTTCGCAATCGTGCAGAGAGTGTTTGAAACCAGCCAGCGTTAAATCAACTTAGTCTGATAAGTCTATACTTGCCAAGTTATCTACAACCTCACTCAATATACTTTTTCTTGGTTGTGATGTGGCAATTGATGGATATATAACTTAATCAGTTTAACGATATGGCCGGTTCCAAAGACTCTCTCTACGATTGCAAACTTGTCTGGACAATCTGGAGGAAAACAAGGAACCAAAACACATTCTTCTGAACGTTTCTTTCATTGCAGCAGGGAGAGCAGGATACTATCTTTTTTTTTTTCCAACAAAGAATGCTCTCAACTTGTGATACTGTTTCGCTCTCCACTATCATTTCATTAAGCTGGGATTCTGTCATACGTACTTTAGGCTGAATAACTCCATTATCTTCACTGATCTTAGAAGACGAGACATCTGAAAGTTGCCCAAAATTCTTGTGAGAAGCACCAGAAATAGATCTGTGAAATAAGAGCGCACTTTCATGGCTCGCGCTAGTAAAACACCGACATTGGTAATTGAATAAGAGAATAGAAGTTCCTAGCCTTGAGAATCGTAGATCTAACCTGAGGCTTTGTTCTCACTCCCATATGATGAAAGGCTACCGAATGGAAAATGAAATAGCCTGGATAATTTTAGAGGATCTCGTCTACTGTGATGGGCGCCTTTACCTCCTCCATCTGAACATGCCCAAGATGTCCTCTGAACATAATTGCGTTGCCCATGAAAACCAACATGGAATGATGAATTTTCAAACGAAGAACGTTGACCACTGGCCCTAAAGTTGTCGCACTTATCCTGGCCAATCCTATTAGTTGCGTGTAAGGGCCCCACTTATCCGGCACAGACCAATCTTTGGGATTTCTACGTGTCAGCACACTGTCCATCTAACTTTCGCCCACTTGTATAACACCCTCTCACTTTGACCGTAAGGCACTACGCTCGGACTTTCCACGGTTTTCTAGAACAACATCTATTTCACGAGTGTGTCGCAATTTATTCTTTAACAATGTCTATTTCAAAAGTGTGTTGCAATTTATGATTCCCTTTAATTGTTCATTATAGTACATCGAATATCAGGTCATTTTTTTGTCGATCAATTGATCTTCTAGAACATAAAGATTTTATTTTACATTTAATTCAATTTTGGTTTTTAGTGTTGGAATATTAAAGTTTAAAATATTGTAATAAAATCATTTTAGTCATTTATGATTTATTATTCTTATTAAAATAATTAATTATATTTCCACAAATTAATAGTTTGAGAATTTATGTTGTAAAGGATTTCCAAAAGTTTTATTTTGATACATTGAAAATTAATTAAATAATAACTATTATTTGTAGTTTTTCTATGCAAATTTAGATGCTTTTTAATTTACAAATATGATCTTAAAATGAGAGTCATTTTTTACCTATAAAATGCAAATGATGAATACATAATATTTATCTAATGGCTTGCAAGAAAAATACAACATTGTCTTACTCCAAATCCTTAGTGAGTTGTGACTAACAATCCATTGGATTAAGGCACCCAAAATTTTGTTGTATTCAATCAATATTTAAGCACCTTCTCTCTTTCTTTCCATTTTTAATGTAAAGAAAGGTGGTGTGGTGTGGTGAGTGTGAAAGTTGTTCATTTCAAATCTATAAACATAATTCTTGTATCATTTCCATAAACAATACTACATTGTCGACTACTAGAATTGCATAGGAAAAATGTACTTATGAACTTAATGTCAAAACCCTAAGGGGGCTCAATAGAATGAAGAAATAATTTGTAGTTAGATCCATGAAGAGAGCATGTGATTTGGTAGATGGAAGGTAGAAGTTATGATTTGAATATTCTAAATAACTAACAAGAGCATAACATTATGAGAAGCATTAGAAAAATATTTAGGTTTTTGTATTTTATTTATAAAATTATTTAAAAATTAGCTTTTAGTTCTAGAGTGATAAGATTTGCATTAAATTTCTTTAATGTTTTCCAATGTATAATTTATTTTAACATGGAGAACAATTAAAAAAAAAAATCCAAATTCATCTAATAAATAAAAGCTTCTGAAAATAAGAATAGGAATAAGACACCACCTACAAACGCAAATATGTTATTAGATTGAGATAAAAGATGTGGCACACTTATATCTATTATTGGTCTTACTCTTTGCAACACTAAAATACATAATGAGGATTGAGAAAAATCATCAATAGAAATTTGAGATAATTGAAGAATAATTTTTCTTTGAGAAAAAAAGTAGTACATGCAAAATTTTCCATTAAACTTTAACTATTTAGATTTAAAATGGAAGATAGAATCAAAATGTCAAAAAATATATAAGAAATTTGTGGTTGTTACCCAACTTGCAAAGTCAAAGGTCCAATAAATGATGATGATGCTAAAGCTATTTTCCTAAATAATTTTTCCTATAAATAGAATAATGTTATTTTTACTGTTAATCAAAAAACTTGTGAAAATCTAGAAAATATGATTTTTCTCCTTTTATTAGATAAATAGAGACCACATAGAAGATATAGAAGTTGATTTCCAACATGAGAATGGATTATAGTCACAAAACAATAATAAAAGATCAAACACAAACAAAAGAGAAATCAAATTCAATCCAATGGTCAATATAATCAAGGAAAAACTCAAACATAAATCAAATGAAGTTAATTTGTCCTATGTTTAGAATAAGGCTCCACCAAATAATATTTTTTTGAATAGAAAAATCTAAATTGAAGATATTAGGGATGAAAATTTATTTTGAACCTTCACAGTTGAATGCTAGAGGCATCAGAGGTTGAAGGATTATCATCATCTAAAGCTAGCTTTTTAGTTAGAGATGGTGCTTTTTATGAGAACTATATGTTTTTATTAATTTTTTTTATGTTGACAATATTGAAAATACACATATTACGAGGTTTTTTTCTTAAAATGATAGATTTTTTTGTAAAATCAATATGGATTGTTGCATAGATAGTTTGGAAGCATGTGGATCTTCTGAATTATATCCTTTCAAAGGTCATGAGACAACTTGATAGAGCACTACAGTTGTAGGTCAATATGGATTGTTGTTCAATAATTAAAGATATATGTGACTTAAGAATTCAAGGAGGTGTTAATCTAGGAACTAGCAATTCAACTTAGATCTCTTTTGAGGATTATGAAATAGCTTGACCACATTCAGCCTAGTTCAAGATTTATTTTTTAAGAAAAACTTATAAAAAATATGTATTAGTTTGTCTCAATCAACATATTTTGTTGCATGATTCGAAATGTAAATCTTATGAATGCATTTTGAAATATTGGCCAAATGGGCGGCTCGCTCATAATGTTGACGGGCTTACTTTGGATTCAGCGTACGGAAAGCCGCTAAAACCATATTCGTTTTTCTTTGCTAATCCATAGTCACGAATTACGCGCCACACAAATAGAGCCAGTTGTTTTCAACAAATCCCCGCTCTTCATCATTCATTCAGTCATCCGCTTGATTGTACATGGTTATTGTTCCTTCCCATTCCCATTCTACACATTGTAGAAATGTTTAATTGTACTCGTCTTTACTTTAGAACATCAATGGCTAATACACTGCAGCCAGCTGTTGGCGTCGATTTAATCATCAAATCAATATAATTTCATGTCACATAGAGATTTGATTGATCACCTACTTCCGCTGTGTAAAGTTAAAGTTACCTTCAGAGCTCGTGGTTAATCTTTACGAGACACATTCTCTTATTCAATCTCCATAAACTTTGGTACAAAGTCAAAGAAAGAAAGTTTGAGTTGCGTGCCAATATTCATTTCATTTCTGTAGATAGATAGTTTTGTTTTAGAGTACTATTAGAATTTTTCTTAATAATGAGCAATATGTAGATGAGTATCAAAGAAGTGACGCAGTGTGTTGTGTTTCTTCCATGTAGTAAAGAGCTTTCGGGGTCTAGTATTTGCCTTTCTAGTATTGTAACTAGAATCTAGTAGAGTTGAAATATAAGTTTAAATAAGTCGAAAAAAAATTAATGTAATTTTTGTTAATTATTATATTTTAGTTTTGATTTTAGTTTTTTTTTAATTTTGTTGAGTAGTGAGTTCTTTTCATTTGTTTTGGTTGTTTAGATTAGGTATGCAAAAACTAATTGATTATTATTGTGAATGTTGTTGTAATATGATATAAGATTAGTTAAAAACCATACAAATATTGAATTGGAGAGATGATTTAGCATTGAAAATTAATATGTGGCTCTATAAATATTGTGATTGAATTCATATTGAATGGAAATATTTGGAAACAAGAGTGAATGGAATGGAAGAGTATTTGATTTGGGAAGTAAAATATAAAGCCTAGAGTTTGGTCTTAATTAGTAGAACTTGTTGGAACAAGTGTATGATAAAGTTGACCAAATATGATACTAAACATTTGTAAGTACTTTATAGTATTAGTAATTCTTCGTAAATGAATGTAATTAATTTGTAAGGTAGATTCAAATTATTACTTGTAAAGAAAATAGTTACCTGTGTTGGATAAAATTCAACTAATTGCTTGTAAATGAATCTAATTACCTTATAATATAAATTAAAGTATTTGGTAACATAAAATTGAACTAATTGGTCTAAAATGAATTTAATTACTTTTGTATTAATAGAAGATTAATTTGGAGAAAATATTAAGAAAAACAATAAGGGAATATTGATTATATTATATGCACTTCCAAATTACAAAATCAATTAACTAGGAGTAGGAAAGTATATATTTAAATTACATAAAATCAACTTATTGTTTCCAAATATAGTAAGTAGGACTAAATAATTTAGAAAATAAGTGCTTATTGCTTCGGAAGAATATGTTAATTAATATGAATTTTCTTTTGAATATAAATTAAATAAATTATAATACTAATTACCATGTTTCATAAATGAAGATTTCCTTTAGTAAAATAATTTAGACCATTGCAAAAAAATAGATGCATTTTGAAATTAGAAAGTTAATTAAGTAGTGGTAGAAATCTAATTACTTATATTAAATAAAATTAACTAATTGTTTGAAAATATAGTAAGTAGTACTAAATAAGTGCTTGTTAGTTTGCATAAATGTTTTCAATAATAATATTAATTAGTTTGTATAATTAAAAATTGAAATACTTTTGTGAAAGGATTTTCCAATGAGATAAATTATTTAGTAGTAATCACAAACTATCTTGTGATTTGACTAATATTAATAAGTTAAATTAATTGAAGATGTTGAAAACTAAATTTTCTTTGCAAATAGTATATTATTTGTTACTTAGAATTTTCTAAATATTAATCAATGAGAAATAGGCCATAAAAAAAAAAAACTTTATGCAAATATTAATTGACTTTAAGCACAAAAAAAGTGTAACATTCAGCTAAGATTTCATGAATTAACTATGTGTTCACTGTGTGTGTACCCACCAGCCCTCAAACACATTTCACACCCATGGTCTAGAAGACCTTGCTCAAATCATTCCCGAGAATTCGCACCAAAAATAGTACGTTGAGGGTAGTGGTTTGGAGCATTTCCAATACCTCATAATGTGTAAATGATAAACAACTATAAATGGGAATGGTTTTCTATGCTTCGGTGTGGTGGATAGCTTCCAGGTGTCACCTGTGTGTATAGATAGTGAAAATGGAAAAGGTCTTAGATGTAAACATGTAAAAATATAGACCGTGAAGAATTGTGTGCTTTGATGAATGCCCAAGATTATGGTCTCCAAGTTTTGTGATGAAACTTGAGGCACAAAGAATTGTTCTATTGTTTAAAAGCCAGAGGGCATTTGTTGAAGAAGAACTGAGTTTTGGAGGATGTGATAGAAGTGAGTTGTCATTAGTTTGTAAAGTATTAGAGATTCAATCTAGAAGAACTTAGAGTATATGGTAAAACCTAATTCAAAAGCATATAGAAATAGACAACATGTGGAAAACCAATTGGCCTGGGCAAGGTCTTGTTAACTATGAATGTATTGAATGCATTTTGTTAATATTTTCCTTGTAATAGGAACCATTTTTTTGGGATTGGAGTGGAGACAAAGATCTATAGAGCTACAAAGACATTTGATTCTTGAGGTAGAGAGTGGAAGGTTAGAGTATGAAATGTTTTTGCATGTTTTCTCGCAAGGAAATTTGATTCATGAAATGTGTGGAAAATTTGTGCAAATTGTTTGAATTTGTCTAATTTTTTCCTATTGCAAAAATGAGACCATAAACAAAACCCACTACTATAATGAAATGATAACAAATAGCTAAAAAAATCACAAGCTTTTCAACAAACTATGATGAAATGAGAATAAGCACAAACGAAACCCAATACTGGCATAAGATTTCATGAACTAGCTATGCATTCATTGAATCTATAGCCACTGAGATATCAAGTTTCATAAACACACAGCCAAGGAATTCACTAGTAGTGCACTTTTTAGAATAACAAACATGCAAAAGCACAACCAAGAGCTAAAAGATGCACAACTTTTTTAACAAACAAAGAATTTTTTTAATCATCTAGTCATTAAATCCAAATTTTATAGGATTTTCTATTAGGCTAGTTCCTATCAAATAAATCAAGGCACAATTAATGCATTGTAAGTCTATACAGTGGACTAGATGTAAAAAAATATTGCTTTATATAACAACAACATACTACTATTGTAATGCATCAATCAATGGACAAATTTTCTCCAAGTCTATATTCTCACATGTTCACATGTAACATTGTTGCCATTCTCACCATACATGCACCCATTTGACATTGACAATGTATGCAACATACAAAAGCATACAAAAGCATTACCATTTATAGTTGTTCATAATTCACATACTACAAGGTATTGAGATTTCTCCATACCACAAGTAAATAGATAAATAATGCTTTTCAAACATAAAAAATATGTTCATAAATGCCAAGTATATAATGTTCCCATATTTTTATAATTTACTAAAACTAAAATCAATAGTAGACCTACTATAAGACAATCAAGTTTCATTGGTGAAGCAAGTATTACAAATGAAAATGCTAAAATTAATAATTGAATGCAAATTGTGCCAGTTTTACTACCATTATGCACCTCATGTGCATGGCATTTTGCTCAAAGGCAAGTGACTGTTATGATCAAAGCAGTTCACTATTGCATTCGTATAATGTACATTGGAAATGGAAAGCTTTTCAATCAATCTACAACTAATGCATTAAATGCCAACAAGTCTACTACTCATTTTTGTTTAAGTAAATTAGCATAATAGAACTCTATGTATTTTCACAAATATATAATAACTAACAAACTCTATTGAGTTATAACAATTAATTTATAAAACGTTGGAAAGGGGAACCCACAATAAAAAACATGTAAGATTCTAAAAAATAATCAACAATCAATAAGCATAAATCGACATGGCTCATATTTCAAGAATTAACTATGCATTGTCTGCTTTTATTCATGCCAGCTATCAATGACATATCTGCAAGAGAGAAGTAATCATACTAGGAGAAGGGTTGTTACTCAAGTGACTTTGTAGAATGTATACAGTTGTAACAAGTTACTATTGCAAATTACTATTACAAGAGCTAATAGCATATATAATAAAAAATAACAAAGCTTGGGTAAGTTATAAGAATTGGTTTGCAAAATGTTCTTCAGAGGATTTGTAGATTCAAGTGGACGTTGTTACATGTGTACATATAAAGGTCATTCTATTGTGAGCATTGACACATTTGGTTCATCTGTACAATGCATGGAGAATGTCAAAGCATGGAGAGGAATTGTTGTTTTGGAATGTTGTGTTTGACTAATAGCAAGATGTCATGTTTGTGAAAAAAAAATCGTGTCTTCTTGCCTTGCACATATTGCATAGATTGATTAAATATTTGTGAAAATATATAATGTCTCACTATTTTCCTATTTTACTTAAATAATAATGAATAATAGTCCTACTGCAACTAATAGAAGAAGAAATAAACTATAACTTTCAAACT
Organism: Sequoia sempervirens; assembly: GCA_007258455.2. Classification (NCBI taxonomy): domain Eukaryota; kingdom Viridiplantae; phylum Streptophyta; class Pinopsida; order Cupressales; family Cupressaceae; genus Sequoia; species Sequoia sempervirens. The sequence continues at coordinate 26,499 of VDFB02337941.1, forward strand.
CAGAAAATGTGTTGAAAAGAAAAATTGGCAAATGCAATTGTGAACATTCCTATTATGCTATTACTTATTGATTTATCTACATAAAATTAGTAACTGGGAAAATAGCCAAAAGAGAACTTAATCAAGTTACCAAATGAATTCATGTCTTTTCCTGTTGCATGGAATAGGCCTACTACTCTTCTTTGTGTAAGAAGATAAGAAAAATAGAAACACATTATAAAATTTGTCAAATAAATTTGAATGGCCAACCAAGTACGTCAAATTGAAATGCAATTTTTGCAGTAGCGACTTTCCCTTTAAGAAGATGTATGTTTTATGTTGCTAACATGTATGTTACATAGTAAAAACAAGTGACAATAGCTTTTAATGTATTTAAAAGGTAACATAAGAAGGTAAAGTATTGTCTAGAATACAATGTATTGCATAGTGAAAACATGTAACTATAGAGTTTAATCTATTTAAACAATAACATAAGAAAGTAAAGTATTGTCTAGTATATAATGGAGAGACATGTCAAACTGGAAAATAAAAGTAGGAAGAAGTTATGAGTCACAAAACATGAAATATAGTAATATAGGTGGAAGAGCCAAGAAGAAAAGCATAAAAAAAAAAGAGGAATGCAGGTTTGTGCAATGGTAGATAGTCTTTCACTTCTACTTCTTTGCCACTTGCAATATCATTATTATGGATAGTCTGAAACCTAGTTTTTTATATAATTCTAAACAATTTTAGGAGTTTGAAAAGAAAGAAGACTATTTGAATCAGTATTGCTTTATACCTTGCTATGGCATATACTGATTACTTAGTTAGGCATATGGCCTCTATGATAACATTGTTTTGATTGATGGTGAAATTCTCTTTGGTGAAAAAGTCTCGTAGGTAGTGCAAATATAACTGATGATTTTTCCTTGATGTATTTTTCATATTTAATGTCTTAAAGGATGGGCAAGAGTTGTCGTAGGACATTGCTTCAGATTGAGGAATGAGTTGTTTTCTTGTCAATTTTTTTGGTGATTTCTCTAGGATTAAGTACATATATGAGTATGTGCAAGATCATGATGGGCCAAAAAATTGCGATATAATGGGTATGTGGCTGACGACTTTTTTTTTACCCAAAATTGATGAAATGAAAAGGGTTTTTAAAGGATATTTTTAGATTTCCACCTTTGTAAATTATGCTTTACTTTGAATTTAATAAGTAATTATTATTTATTTTCTATTCAAGTTATGACTAAAGTCCTAATTGATATGCTGATTGAAAAACATCTATAGCTTTCAAATGGTATCACATTTTAAATCCAAAACATGTGTCACATTCTATGTTTTGCATACTATAGGATTTCAAAAATAAAAATGAATTTCATGAAGTATTGACCAAGTTAAGGTGGTAGACATACAAATTTTTATATTATTTAAAATTTTGTAATAAAAAAATAATAATTAATTATTTACTTGGAAAAAAAGTACAAAAATATGCATCACAGGGGCATGATTCCTCTACTTATATCTAAAATATTATAAAAAAATATTATCATTTTATTGTGGTTAGAGTGGTCGACAGACACCTACTTCTTATTTTTTCCCTAAAATTTAAGTACCACTACATTGAAATTTCAAATTTTCACCAAATAGATTTTTTTTTTTTAAACAAACCTAGTAGTTTAGAAACTACATTCAATTTTCTATAGATTCTATTCTTACATATTTTTAAAATAATACAGATAACTTATGCAAATTTTTACATCAAGTTGCCTAACTCTCATTTTTCTAAATTTTTTGCCACTTAAGGGCTTGTTTCTTCCATGATGATCCTGCACATACCCATACATAACTCACCTCCTTGTCACATTGACTAAAATGAGTAGTTTCCTATTGGAGTGCATCGTAATTATTGAATTTATATTTGCAACTTGGGCAGAAAGCTTGAAATGGCTTTGACAGTGCATTTGCTGCTTTTAATGTCCCAAAAACCTAAAACATTCAAACATAGATAGTTAGAATTAGTAATTTGATAAATTTTAAATGAAAGTGCATAAATGTTTTTAAAGAGTCACCTTAAATGTTGATTGCAAAAAAGTAGCTAACTTTTCCAAATGTTCTCTTGTTATTCAATTTGCAAATAAATGTTGATCAACCCATGTGGAACATGTTCTTTTAATCAGTTCCTTTTAAGATATTTTTGAAAGAAAGGTTGGGGTTTTGTTCCTATGTAGCAGCTCCCCTATTTGCAAGTAGTGCTTTTCATGAGTTGGACATAGCTGCAGCTACATGGTAATGACAAAGCTAGTCTTGGTTACAAAGAAATTTTATTAAAGCAGATAATGCTATAAAAAAATGTTAGAATGGATTAGTAGCATATGCTAGTGATACATTTGTACTTGTGCTCTGTCAGATTCTGTTATGCCATCTTTGATATCAATTGCATATTGTCTACTGACTTTTTTAGCACCAATAACCAAAGCACATATCGTTCCACTTGGATATTGATTTGTGGCTGCTAATAGTTGGCTAATAGTAGTATCTGGAATGACAATAGTTTGTTGAAAAGTGAGAAATGATTTCAAATGTGCTTGTGCCTATTAGTATTAGTATGCAATCACAATCCCCTCTATCATAATCTATTCTAGGGGCAATTTGGAAGCTTGATATTGAAACTCACATTCCTAGAACTATTTCTAGTCATGTTCTTGGACAAGGTATCTAGTGATATTCAGTGTAATTGTCATTTCTACTTTAAGGTTTGTGAGATCTACACTAAGTACTTCATGTGTTCTATTGAATTTGTCTAATGTTGATTTCTAGGAAACAAGGTTGTCACCTTGGAATGTGTCACCAACTTTGTTTGCATTCAACTTTTCAATTGATATATGTTTTTGATTTTTGTTCTGCAAACAACAAGAGAAATGGAAATGTTATATTTGGACAATGCAAAAATGCATGTCATAGGCAAATAGGATAGGTTGTTTACCATTTTCTTGTGTCTTCCTCCATTTCTTGTTCTTACTTTTGTGATCTTTTTGTTTCATCCATTGTTTCCCTGCAAGCTAGTGATTTAGTATTGCAGAATTATTTGGAAAATTTATTAGTGATATATGCTTATGTATGCTATAATGTTGAACTGATTCAACTAGTGAAGTGGAATTTTAGGAAAATAGGAAAGTGATCAGTCCAATATTCCTCTGATATATAAATATTGCATACAGTTGTGATTGAATTTGACCAGATATGGTCAATTAGTGGCTTGTGTAGAATATGCAATTTGTTTAACAAAAAAAGAATTTTGTTACTTTGCATGAAATTTTGAAGTGTCATTTTGATTTTTTTTCCAAGCACATGTTGACATTAAAGTCGCCCACAATGTACAATATGCATTTTGTATCTATGTATGCAATTATAGATTGAAGAATTGTGATAATTTCTTGAATGGAAGTAATAGGGCTTGCATAAATATTACATATATTAAGTTCATTGTTGCGTTGTAGTATTGTGACTATGACAACTTCAATATTTGTAGAGTTGTGTTCTTTTTCTTTTGATACAAACAATTTTTTTTGGTAAACATTGTTATGCCATGTATTATATTCATAGATAAGGTGTTAAAATATTGCGATGATATATTAGGTTGTAAGGTATGCATATGTACTTCTTGTAAACACAAAATGTCTGATTGCATTGTGTTGTTGTCATTGGCAATGTCATGTGCATGTGGATTTAATGAATGAGTGTTTAATGTGCATAGAATTAATTGTGGTGCTTATGTGTACATATAGCTTGAATATGGAGCTTCCACTATGTAGTTGGCTACAGGTGATGCATTTCTTCATGTATCTTTCCATTAACTTTGAAGTTTTTGGTGGTTAAAGGTTTTAGCAAAAATATTGAGTCTATTGTCTTTGTCCATGATAATGTTGTGTAAGTTAATCCCTGTTGTCTTATGCCTATTAATTCAAAAGAAAAATATTGCATTGTTAGTCCTTGTGATCGGTGAATGATTCTTGCACATGCTAGTTGTACTGGGAATTGTTTTCTAATTGTAATTTTCTTATTCAGTGAAATCTTTTGAATGGCTCTTGCAATGCGCAATATAGGAACCCATTCCTTGTCAATGAGTTTAGTGTAATATTGTGCTAGTTCTGTGTTTTGTTGTTGTCCAATTGTTGGATCGAAAAATTTGAGTCAATCAATATCAATTTCATTATTTGTTTAGTGATCCCACAAACCTGATTTACAAATTCCTGAGAGATTCTAATTTTTGCTAAAATCACATATTTTTGGAAAATATAATTATTTAAGCATTAAAATTTCCATTTAAAGCATTCCAAGTGAAGAGGGTTTGATCAAACTACCTTAGATCAAACCCCCTTAGATAGAACCTTGCTCGTTTTAAACCATACCTATAATGGAGTCTCTATTACACCTATCAAAATGTTGATAAAAAAACACTTTTGATTTACCTTTTGGGGGACAAAATGAATTCATTTAAAATTTAGTTTTTGTAAGTATGTAGTCCTTGTGAATGTAGGTTTTTCACCAAAAATCAAGCTCTCTATTTTGCACATGTGGAGAAATAGAAGATTAAAAAAAGAAAAGAAAAATATGAGTGCACTAGATATTGAAGTCCTTGATCCAACAAAAAAAATGAGAAATAATTTCGATACATACAAAAAAAAGTTATGTTATACAGTCCGCCTATTTCTGAACTATAATTAGTTTGACTTTGAAACTTGATTAAGGAAAAAATATTCAATAAACCACTATGAGACCAATTGGAAGCACTAGATATCATAGTTAGAAATCTAAATTTGAAAAAAATAGAATTTTATCCTTCATGGAAAAAAAATTGTATTATACGATGAGCGTCACTCCTTAAAAATGGTGTTTACTGAAAAAATCTAGTTTTTGAAGGAGATAGAAAAAGAAGTGCAATCTGATTCCAAAAAAAATAAAAAAATAATATTTAGAATCTACAGAAAAAATGTCACAAGTCACTAGTTTGCATCATCTTCAAATTCCTCATGGTTTAGCCACTATAGGCATCTGAAAGTGAAGATTTAGTTAGAAAAAATTAGTTTAGTGTCTAGTTTGGCCAAAAATTGTAAACTAGCATTGTGGGATCACCCTATTGTATATGCTTTAAATATTCCATAAGACTCGTTGACTAGGCCATCTTGCGTATTATAGTTTCTTGCATAGATTTCAACAAGGATATCCTATTTCAAGTATATTTGAAGTGGAAGAGTGGTTGTATGGCTATAGAGTGATATTGAATTATAGTTTTCCTCATACTCATCTATTGCATTTAGCACTATCATTTCACTAGAAATAGACAATAGCATTTTATGGTTGTGTGCCTCTACATTAGTTTTCCTATAGGACATGTATGGAAGTGTTGGGTCTAAAGGTGCAGGATGAAAGAAAAGTTGGTTAAGATAGTCTATGTCATCATTTGTTTGTAAGCCTATTTGTATTCTATTAAGGATTGCAGTACAATTTTCATCCTTTTGTCTCATAGCTGTGACCAATGAGTAGCATTTTACATTCTCTTTCCAAAAATTGTAAGGCATCAATTCAATTATAGTGGGTCTATTCTTGAATACAATGGAGTCAAGCATAGGCTGCGCTTGGTAAAGATTACCACATAAAAATGTATCAAGGTTTGCAAAGTACATTGTAGGCATTTTCATTATGTCTCATATTCATCTATCAATATAGTGTAGAAATGTTGAGCCTACTAGTGAGATTTCATCTATAAGGAGCACACACAATTGATTGTAGTGCTTGGACATATTATCCAATGCTTCAAACATTAAGGGAAACAAAATATGATTTATGAAATGGTATGTGAAATGTTGAATGTAATGTGACACTACCTAAATTGTAAGCTACTTTACCTATATATGCAGTTAATAAGCCTTTTGGTTTATCTGGATTGTCATCGATTGGGTTTCTATAAATGTGAATTGGAGCTTGGTATATAGCTTTTGCAGTGAAATTATTTTCAGTTCCAGCTCCTCTAGTCAAGAACAAATGCAAAGGCTTGTCAATGTTCTTCATCTTTTTCATTATAACATCTTTAGCAATTGTTTTTTTTCTCTTTGTTTAACATTTGTATTAGTTTGTAATATTCATTGTTGTCAATTAGATGTGGGTGTTTGGCAGTTTTAAATGCATTGTGTGACATTGTATTTGGTTTTATGTGCTCTATGTTTGGAAGGTTTGATTGAATGTCATATTTTTATGTTTGGCTCTAAGTTTTTCTTGTTGTGAATGAATTATCGTTGTTGCTATCATCAAGGGACTAAAATATTTAAGTTATTTTTCTATGTCACCCCATGCAACACTTGTGTTCCATGCACATTTTGCGTGGTTTTTTATAATGTTTCTTTCATGGTGCATATATGCATGTTCCCATGAGTCAAAGTTTTGTTTTAATGTACTCTCATTTATTCTAAATGGTACATAGAGCATCAGTTGCTCTCTACAATGATTCTATAAGTCTAAGTGCTTGTTGAAGTTATTGAAGCGTATTACTCTTGGTTTAGTTCTTGGGTTAACTATAGTTCCATTTTTATTGTAACTTGAAACAAATTCTATAGGACATATGTCTATCAATGTTTGAGGACGTATTAAATAATAGTCCACTATAGATTTTGAGAGAATGTTTTCTGAATCATTTGGTTCATTTTTAATTGTTTGAAAGATTTTAGAATGAATGTACAGTCACTATAGGAACATGTATCAATGAAAATGCATTTTCTTGAACTAAATTTTAGTAGAACTGATAAAGCAATGTGAGCACCTTAGTGTGCTAACATTTGTTGCAAGTTCAACAATGCATTTCCAAGTTTACCAATCATTTTTATTGCATCAATATTTGTTTTCTAGTGGTCCTTATGTATTATTTTGAATGCATATGTCATTGATTTGTCTACTTTTGAAATGTAAGAGCTACATTACATTGTTGTGGCATATGCATTAAGCACAAACTAGGCATCTGTATTTTCCTTCCAAAGGTGCCGCATTCTCCTTGCAAAACTGTTGTTCCATATTTTTGATGGTTTTCTTTATAAAAAAAGTGTTGGCTTGTTTAGTGTAGAGCTCAAATATGTTATATAATCAGTTTAAGAAATGTTTGTGCCATTTAAAAACATGTCTAAGGTGTATTCATTGTCCTATTTTTCTTTTTGTAGTGTCGAGTAAACATTGACAACATTTGAAGTTATTGTTTCAGTCTTTTATAACATTGGTGAAAGTATTTTTGTCTTTTTCATTGGTGGTAAAGGGAAATTGTATCTGCAAACTATTTTCCTTGGTCTTTTGCATCTCTTTGTATGGTGATGCCTTTGTTAACTAGCCAATTCAACTTACAAATGATCAGTGCTACAAGTAATGTACTTGCCAACAAAATCTATGATGTCTGCATTGTTGTTTTTTGTATAGATTGGTGAATTTTACACCCATAATAGCATACAATCATGGTCATTTCCTCGGTTTTGAAACTCAGTCACTGAAAAGTAATCAATAACATTTCCAAACATAGAGTCATCTATAAGCATCAAATTTTTTATTGCATTTATTCTATGTCTATAGTATTGTACACAAGTAATAGGATCCTTCTTGATTAGTTCAAATTTGTTAGTGTTCATTTAAGCAATCAAATCTTGTTTTTTTTTACCTAATTGATGTTGATTGTGTAATTCTTATAGTGTGTTTATTAAAGGATCCCAGTTTTGTTTGGTGCTACTAAAAGTGAGGAAGATGTTGGTGGTCCTAGATGTCATATCATTGAAAAAAAAAAATTCTTAAGTTGCTATGTATAATCTAGGGATATTCTTATGGTTTTGAAATCAACATGTCCAATATCTGATTTTAGAATTCTTTCAAGGTTTGGTTTGTGTTTCATGTAATTTGCAACTAGCTTTACTCCTTTTAGTTGGCCCTTCCATATTCTTATGGACATTGTAGACAAGACTTATAGTATTAGTATCTTGATAGTTTTGAAAAATATGTTTGTCATGTGATATGAAAATTTTATGTTTGATTGTGTGGCTTGCCAAAGAATAATGTTCTAAAATTCATTACCTCAACATATTTGTCTTTAAATATTCCAACAGGATAGTTTTGTTCTGTAGGTGCAATTTCAATGATTTTGTCTTGCATGCTATGCATACTTCTAGATTTTGTGAATCCATGGACAAAGGTTTCAGATGGATTCTCATGTTCCATGTCACTAGTTGACTCAGTTTCAATTGTGATAGGCCTAGTACTTTCTTCAAGTTCATCATTCGTATGCAAAAAATGTTCCCAATATTTGTTTATCTAGACATTTTGCATTTTGTATAGTGTTGTTTTTGACAATTGGGCCAAAGCTTCCATGATGAGGTTGGGCCATACCATGCCCTTTTGAAATTCATTCTTGTATTCCAAGCATCTTTTTAGTGAAACAACAATCATTTGTATGTTATTGGTTGATTGTGGTACTGCCTTTTGTATAATGATAATATCAACAGGGACATTAATGATGGATCCTATTAAACCTATTTGAGATATTTTTTACCCTAGTTCCCATATTTGTGCAAATGCAATTCTAAGTGATATGATTTGTTCCTCTAGTTGGGACAAAAGTTGGACATATGACAATGGTTTATTAGTTTAGATTTTTTGTGGCACAACATACTTTGGTATCCTGAGTTGTTTTAGTGTGGAGTAGCATATATGGCATATGCAATCTATCAATGTTATGGATATTTACTATACTAGTTCATAATATATTTCCTTTTGCTTGTCTTTGAATTTTCTTGTATATTTTCTAAAACACATCATTTAGCAGATTGTGCATGTGTATTTTGGCGTATCTTGAATTGTTGTTTCATAAAGCTCTATTGCTAACATTTTTTTTCTTGATGGAACTTGCAAAACTTTTATATTCCATCTCAAGTCCTTGTTTCATCTTGTTGGGTTGATATCTAAGGGCTTAGGGTTTTGCTTGTATCACTGTTGAAGGGTTATTGTATTGACTTTGAGTCCTTTCTTATGAAACCATTGGCTTTGAATACTTGAACAACAGTCTATTTTACTATTGGCTTATTGTTCCCTGTTGCTGGTTACTTTAAAACCATCTTATGTCATTCACTTTTGTTGAGTAACTATTCCCCCATGCCTAGGTCTGAGTGTCTCAATTTTTATAAGGCCAAGTAAAGAGCCTTTTTGGCCTTTACATCCTTTGCATTTTATGACTTAGGAGTATTTGATCCCTTTCTATCGTATCATCCTAGAGGGTACCCTTCATTAGAACAACTTATGAGCACATGTCTAAATTTTTTCACTTAATTCTCGATGGCCATCTTTCTTTATCACTCATCATTGATACTTTAGAAGTGTATGTCCCAAATTGGCAATAATTGATGAGCAATATTTCTTTGTTATCGCTCATTGCAAATAGTTGTTGGAGCTCATGATATTAATGTGCGGTGAGAAATGTTCCTTGTATCATTGAGGGATCACCTATCGCTAATGGATTTTGAGCCTTGACTATTGTAATAATGATAAGTGATGTCCTTTGACATTATGTTCTTATTTTCATCACTCATCACATATGGTCATGAAATGATAAGTTTCAATTAGAAATGAGCGATATGATGGATTTCCCTTGCATCATGTTGTTGGAGCCTAAAATTTCATGAAAAATTTTAGGTTCTCATGTGAAAAAAATAGATTTCAACACTCAGAAGTTCGGCTGGAAATCTACTCGAGTGGCTCACTTTGAAAAATCACAAAATGAAGTTAGTGCAATTTCACACAAAATCACCTTGCAAGTGTGTTCATCTACCATATGTGAGTATCTCCACCAATTTTCAGCTTTGTACAATCAATTTTGACAAGATTTCAAAAGGCCAAGTTGAAGGGTTGTGCGAAGGTTTGTTTACACAGTAAAATCTATTAAAGTGTCCAACTTTGGAAGATAATATTAAGCAATTGGAAGATTGTCAAGAAAAAATGATTGGTGCTTCAAATTCTCCGCACCAAGATCTACCTTCATGCCAATTTTTAGGGCCTCAGGACATCATTTGGTATTTTTTCAAAATAAAATCCAAATGGAATTTACCCACTTTGAAGAGTGCATTTCTAGGACAGTTGCAAAAGGGTCAACTTTGATGCTTGATATTTTGTAAATAAAGACGCTTGGTGAAAAACCATCTTGCACACATGTTCACAATGCCTAAATGAGATAATATGAAAAGTTATAGCTTCTTAGAATCACATTTGATATTTTTTCAAAAAAGCCAAGTGGAGGGTTTCAGTTGAGTTGGACAAGTGCAATTTTTATAAAATGTTGAATAGGCAACTTTTCACATTAATAGTTTTCAGCCCTGATTCCTTCATTCCAAACCATTTGACGAGCATACTCTCCTATCACAACTCAACATTTTTGTGAATTTTCATGGTTTTCAGAGGAGTTCTAGTATGCTTTTTAATTGTTTTACGATTGTTGCAGGGCTAGATTTGGCACCCCAAAAAAGTTACAAATTTTGAAATTCTAAAGATGACCCAATTGAATTTTTGGCCTCAAATGTTTCCAATTTCAATTTTTTTGGATGATGAGCTCATTTAGTGCATTAAATTAATAATTCATTTTTCTTGCTACATGCTCCAGTAGGGCTAGTTTACAAAGGAAGTACCTTGATTTGGCAAGTTGTTCAAAATCCGACAGAAACCCACTTCTAGAATAATTGATCATGGTCCTATGCAAATTTTTTGTGGTTCCAGGATGCTCCATGTGTCCACAGTGGAATTACTTTATTTTCCTAGCAACCAAAATTAAAAATTTTCCTATGTGCTAAAATTTGAAGGTGCATAAATTTTTAAAACATTTTAAATGTTTTGAACTAAATTTGGGACAACTTTGAAAGCCCTAAATATGTTAGCATTTTATAAATTTTAAGTTTTTGAACAAAGTAAACATATATTATGTGCTATTATTCACAACAGGAAATCAACTCCACTATTGGAGCTTCAATATAATGATGTTTTTCTCTGTATGGACCGGTGGACATGTGCTGGAAGTAGTGTCATCAAATTATTTTAGAGGTGCAAGAATCATGACTGTAAAAGATCTTTTTCAAGTGAGTTAGTTTTAGGTATCTTTTCTGAGGGATTAAACAATTCATGAAGAATGGGAGACATTTTTGGAGAAACAACAAAATGCATCTCGGATCAAGGATGAAAGGGCCAATTTCTAGATAATGAATTACATAACATACGCATTATCACAAAAGGGGGAAAAAGAATTATTTCTTTGCTCCCACAATGAAAGGTCTACAATTGCATTTGGTTTATTTTAATACACCCTTGGAACAACTATTATAGTTGTCAAGAACCCTCAAGTATATGCTAATTCCCACATGCACAACTTTTCACAATAAGCTTGTTTCTGAGTATGCCATGTGCATAAGAAAGAATGAAACAGACACATTGATTCATCATATGCAACATATTTATATTTTCAAGCAAAAATGGATGATTCAAAATAGGGTATGGATATCAATCAAAGCATATTCAAGTGAAATTTTAACCAGATATGCATTCCCACATCATCGCAGAGGATGTCAAAAACATATCTAGGAGTATGGTGAAATCAAAGTTTTATCCCACCTTCCCGCAAGGGAGAAACAAAGATGGTGTGGGATAGTGGGAAGTGAAATAAAATGAAATGTTTTCATTAATTTTTGATAAGGTAACATGTGGTCTAATAAAATAATGTACAGGTATGAAAATTCTAAAGATAAAAAATATATGTTTATAGTTCCACGGGAAATGAGAAAGTATTATTTTGATGAAAATAAAATTTTGTAAAATACTTTCACTTGGGGATAAAGAAATGGGTAATTATTTTACCCAAGGAATACTTTTAATTATGAAGTGAAAAACTTTTACCAAAATATATTTTCTAAATTGGGTGAAAATGCATACGGATAAAAATGAAGTGAAAACCTCTAGCAAAGGAGGAATAAAAATAATAAATCAAAATTAATTTCCATGAAGAGGGAAAAAAAAGGGAGTTAAGAGATGGGTAATTATTTTTACCCAAATTATATGTTTAAAGGGTGAAAGAATAGATGTGAAGTTACCAGTGAGAAGAATAATGTGTTATTGGAAAAATTATTCAAATTATTCACATGAATTGAAGGAGATTAAAATTAAAGTATTTTAATCTATTGAAAATAAATAATTAAATGGAGAGCTACAATGAAAGGATGTGCAAAGGGTCATAACCCTAAAAGTGCAATGTATAAATGTGAGATAAAATTGTATCATCAATCATTAGAATTAGGAGTTAGGTAGGAGATATACAGAAGATACTTTTAAAATGTTTACCCTATAGATTATATAGTGAAGACCATTATTCATGTATAAATTTTTGGAGAAATCAATGGAATATATTAATTTGTGTGATTCAATATTGGTGTTTGTTGTTTGTTGAAATTAAGCAACTATTGGGTTGTCTCCATAGTGTTATTTCTTTGTTATTTGAATCTGCATATCCAAGTTGATATCTCAGTTTCATCTAGACACATTTGTTGCTCTTGTGTGATCAGTTGATTGGTTTCTTTTAAAGAATTAAACCTCTTTAAATTAATTATAGTTATTTTGAAGTAACATTGGGATTAATAAGAAGAGCTCTATAGTTGATAAAGCTATCATATTGTCTCCATAATGGTCTTTTCCTATTATTCAAATTAATATATCAAGGATATACTTAATTTGTCAAAACACATTTGTTGTTCTTATGTGATTTATTTGACTAGCTCCTTCAAGGAAGGATTAAATTATTTTAAGTAATCACAGTAAATTGGAAAGATATCATTAGGATTCATAAGAAGAGTCTTCCAGTTACATATTTGTACATTTTTACAAGTTATAAACATTCACAAGTTCCAAACAACTAGAATTGTAGCTGATATTAGTCATCCATCATAGTACTTCAGTGACTCCATTTACCCAACAAGGCACTGGTCTTATCCATTCCATCACTTAGTTTTATCAAATTCATTTTCAAAAACTCACATCTGTTAACTAAACATATTCATAAACTTTATTTTGATATTTCTTATACAATTTATACCAAATGAGGATTACATCTCTCCACCCTCAATTTCCATGGTGGATAGATTATTTAAGTAGGAAATAAATAGTCTAAGTCTACTCCATTTACATAGGTACACCCACCTAGGTTTGGAAAAGCCTAAAGAGAAGAAGATTCAATTGCATAAGTTGGTCTTGTTTGTTAGCCAAAAATGTATCAAGAGCTTGGCAACCTCTTGTGGTTTCAAACCAACATTTTTGAGAACTAACACACGTATCATAGATATGTTTTAATTCTAAGTTCTATATTAGAAATACAAAAAACACAATGCCATTATAAAGATCTCTCATCACTAATTGCTTGCAAATTATATGAGGAGAATTAGTGATGAGCAATGGCCTAATTTTTTTATACTTTATCACTCATCGTAGATTCATTCCAAAGCTTAAGTTTCAAAACAACAATGAGCATTGAGATTCTCTAAAAGGTTTCTTTCACTAATTTGAAAAGTTCTTATGTGTGATGTCTCTTGTACCACTAATTTTCATGTAGGTGTACATCTCTTAATCTGGTCTCTTCACTATATGTCCCATCACTAATAGGATCTAAGGTGTGAGGTGTGAATTAGCGATGTGCGATGGGGAAATGAACATGATCAAAGGACAGGCCACAAATCCAAGGGTTGAGATTTCATCGCATGGATTCTTGCATCATCGATGAAGTTGATGAAGGATGAGATATATTAGTGATAGGTAACAGCTATTGCTGCTGTAGACATCTAAATTTGACCACTTCCATATGGTCAAAATTGTCTCCTTAACTATCCTTTTGCTCATCTACTTCATCCTTTTGCCAGTATTAATTAAACCATTCATTTAATCAATATTTCATGTCCTACATAATGTTTCCAAAGTATTTAATTTAATAAATACTTTTCCCCTCTTTCCTCTCTAAATTCAATAAATATATCACTTTATTTAATTTAGTCATATTACTTATTGGAATTTTAAATTTATTTTTTAATTTGTCACTTTCTCTCTCATTGTCACATCCTCCAACTTTCGCAAGTTGGTCTCTAATCCCTCTTAACAATATAACCCTCTTTCTTAATCATAATTAATTTATGATTAAGATGTGCACACCCCTAATCATCATTAGGGTCCCATCCTCCATAATTTCCCACTCGCCTTTAATATGTCATTGCTTTGTCTAATCAAGTACTTGCACAACCTTAATCACCTAATTAGGTCAACCTAATCCTCATATCTTTTATGGAATGTGTCCTAATTCAACTTTATTAAAGACTTTCTCCTTTTGGACAAGGCACTCCATTCCCCATGTGAATTTTTAATTCACATTTAATCCCCCAATGCATTCCTTGGAATTTAAAATTCCTTTTCTCATCCCCATGTGGATATTTGAGGAATTTTTAATTCCTCACATGTCCTCTCACCCACATGGGGACAAGGACCTCATTTATGAGGAGATCTTGTTCAATCCCAAGGTACTATGTACTACCTCCATGTCATGTACTCTCTTTCCAACTCATGTACACATCATCCTTTTCGAGCCACTTCACATGCCACATGTCAAGATGTGAGGGCTTGTGAGTTCTCAACTCACCTTAGCCCTACATCTTGATCTTGGTGGCTCAATCTCAATCGTCCATTTCCCTAGAGAATTCCAAAATCTCTATAAATACCCCCTCTTTTCTCTCATTTTGAGGGAGATCATTCATGCTAGCCAAACTCTTGCAAAATTTTCTCTTGAGCCATACTTAATCAAATTTTCATGCTTGCACCCATTTTCGCTTGTTTTTCTCATCCTCATCTCATCTTATAACTTGCATCCCTTGCCATCAAATGAGCATACAACATCGAAGATCAAAGGGACAACCAAAGGACAACTCAACAAGGTGAAATCTTTCATTTTGCTTAGTTTAGTTAATCATTAGGCCAATCTTGAGGTGTAGGGTGTTTTTAGTTGTTATTTGCACTCTTTTTCTTGTTGTTTATTTTCTAACAAGTATTTTTTCCCTATCACAACTGCAAAAGGAAACGTGGCAGAATCCTGTGAACATCATATAAAGCAAAAAGGAAAGTAGTGGGATGGATGGAGAACCGTTAATCTAGCTTTAAAACAAGATGATCCAATGGACTGAACTTCATAGTGGTAACATTCTCATCGCTGATTATACCCTAAAAATTAGGGCAAGGCCACCGATGAGTGATGAATTGTATAAGGAACTGTTCCCTTCAAAATGTCAATCATATGTACTCCACTGATATTAATGGAGCATGGATTAGTTTAGCGATGCATGTTAATTGTCAAATTGTGTATCATTCATCAGGATTAAGGGAGGATGTGGTAGCATTTTAGGTGGCATCATTGTTTTCTAGGAACAAGTTGCTAAAGGCCAAAAAATGATGTTCATGATCACCATAGATGAATTTTTAAATGCTTTAAGATCAATGGCCTAGATTGAAAGTCAAGCTACTAAGTTATCAATTTGCTTGCATGAGGAGTTCTTGAATCATTAATTCCTACATGCTCCAAATTGTCTTTTTAATGTAGATTGTTCGCTATGCATATTCACCATCTTTCTTAGTCTATAGTGAATGTGAGGTGTGGGTTAGTGAAGAGTGTGAAGGTGTTAATTCTACATGTGTTGAATAGTGAATGTTCATGTCCTGGGTGAGTTAGTTTTCAATTGGGCTCCCTGTTGTTCATGCTCTAGGGTATGTGCAGGATCATGATGGGCCAAAAAGTGGCGATATGATGGGTATGTGTAGGATATGTGGATGACGACTTTTCTTTACCCAAAATTGATGACACGAAAAGGGGTTTTAAAGGAGATTCTCAGCTTTCCACCAATATAAATTATGCTTTACTTTGAATTTAATAAATAATTATTATTCGTTTTCTATTTGAATTACGACTAAAGTCCTAATTGATAGGCTGATTGAAAAACATCTATAGCTTTCAAACAGTGTAAAAGTTTTTGAATCTGAAACATGCTTCACATTCTATGCTTTGCATACTATAGGATTAAAAAAATTGAATTCATAAATTTTTGACCAAGTTAAGGTGGTCAGACATATGAGTTTTTATATTTTTTAAAATTTGAAATAAAAAAATCATAATTAATTATTTACTTGGAAAATAATTACAAAAAAATATTCACCACATCAAAACATGAGTCCTCTACTTATATCTAAAATTTTACAAAAAAATATATCATTTTATTGTGATTAGGGTGGTGAGACAGACACCTACTACTTATTTTTTCCCTAAAATTTAAGTACTACTGCATTGAAATTTCAAATTTTTACCAAATCTAGATATATATTTTTTTAATCTAAACCTAGTAGTTTAGAAACTACATTCAATTTTCTACAAATTCTATTCTTACATAGTTTTGAAATAATATAGATAACTTAATCAAATTTTTATGTCAAGTTGCCTAGCTCTGATTTTCTTGAATTTTTTGCCACTTAAGGGCCTATTTTTTCCATGATGATCCTACACATACCCTCTAGTATCTTTAGGAATTCCTTTTCTGGTACTGGGTGCAATTTTCTAGGCTTGTAGGTGTATTTCCCTACAACTTTGATTTAAGAGTCTCTTGAATTATCAACTTCTATTCATTTTAGAGATGAGAAAGAATGGTGTGCCAATTCAACTTGTTAGGAGGTCTAGTCGCCTTAATGTGTTTGAGTGATATGATGATGTCTGTAACTGAGAAAGAAAACCAACCATCCCTTGAGGTTTCAAAGGTTAAGAGGAGGGATCAATGTCATAAGAAGAAAGAAATTGTTCAGAGTACATACAACTTGAGAAATAGGACCATTCCAAAAGAAATGATCAAGTTTAAAGGAAAGGAGCTAGCTGAGCCAGCAAAAATGGCTAGGAAAAAAGACAGGGGTCATAAGGCCTACTTGGGAAAATATAATTCTCCTATTGTGGTCTCTGATAGTCCTTCAGATCCTGAAGGTGACACTGACTTGGGATATGGCTAGTATCTTCTCTCTCTAGTTTCATATGGGAGCTTTAATGATGATGTGGTGATGGTTCCTCCAATTTCGTCGAGAACAAGGAGTGGTTGAACATACTCTAATGCTAACGACTCTAAATAGGGTCTTCTCCTTATTTTTGTTTTTGACGACACCATGGTCTTTGCATAGGAGGTATTTGTTTCAATACGTCCATGGTTGGTATTTTACTCTTACATATTGATGTGGAGGTCTTCCGACTAATATGATACCTAATCTTTTTTGTTCAACATGTATACAATGAAAATGACTAATATCCTGCACATGTGTTTTTTCTTTTATCCTCCCTTGTTCTCAAATGATTGCATGAAACCACATGAGGAGTTCTTTGATGATGTAGTTGAAATTAGGTTAATGAAATGAAATGAAATTGTAACTCAATCGGATGCCTGTTGCTCTCCTATTTATAAAGGGGCTTTCATGGTTGAAGTTATAGATAAAAAAATTTGAGTCCAAAAGAGGTCTAGGTGAAAGCTATGCTCAAGGAGCAAATAGAATGTAAATAGATAAATTAGTGAATATATTGGAAGCTACTCTAGGGAAAAATTTATACTGTATGAAGATCTTAAATATAGTTTTACAAAGTAATATTAGTAATGAAAGATAATATTAGTTCTAAAATATTTCTCTCTTGTATATTTTCTTCCAAATTATGAACAAAATTGTTAATTATAATTTCATTTGTCTTTTGTCATTTGAACTGAATGAATGGGTTTGTTTGTGCTTCAATTGAATGATTCGATTAAATACTAAATGAGACCATTAGTTTGTGGGAAAGGGATATAGGATTTGGTAAGGAAACAATATTTAAAAAACATAGAGAGTTAGATGCTACAAAGTGGCATGTTGATAGTCCATTGGTTTTTGATGTTCAAAACTATATTTGTATTACTGATTGATTGCAAGCTATGACTCCATTGTTCCCTTAGATAGGTCACTGGTAATTCTATTAGATTATCTCTTGGTTGAATGAGCTAGTAATGAATCTGGTCGAAGATTTAAAATGGAAACGAATTCTTAACATACTTTAAATTACATTGCACCAACCTTCAAGTATTAGTGTATTCCCTTAAATAAATAACATCATAAGAGGTTTGTCAAGCCTTAGATGATGTTGGTTTCTTAAGGAATACATCTGTGTGAGGAAATTCTCTTGATCAAGTTGAGATATTATGAGCATAAATAGGATTACCCTCTTGGGTCTCACAGATCACGAAGAGAAGAAGTGAATTTTTAAATGCTTCACTTAAGTGTTGCC
Organism: Sequoia sempervirens; assembly: GCA_007258455.2. Taxonomy (NCBI): domain Eukaryota; kingdom Viridiplantae; phylum Streptophyta; class Pinopsida; order Cupressales; family Cupressaceae; genus Sequoia; species Sequoia sempervirens. Next base: position 44,893 of record VDFB02337941.1, read on the forward strand.
CAATCCTCAGCCTTGTTGATAATTGTGTTCTAGCATATTCATGGGGAAGGACTAAGATTAAGTTTGTTTCTACAAAAATAACCAATATAAATGGTGTCTCCGCTGGGGATTTACTTGGGAAAATATTTGCAATACATCAGTTTACCTTGATAGAGTCATAGAGGTTCTTAATATAAATTTCTCACTAATAGTGAGTGGCAACTCCGAAGAACTCTATACTAGTGGAAATATTGAAGGAAAAGGAATCATAAAGTAAAAACAACTTCTAGAAGCAACTTCATATGGTTGATGTTTGATCCTCTACAATGGAGGTGGCGACATTATACAAAGAACTTGATAAATTTTGATATTTTCCAATATATCTAGGTATTTTTCCTTGTTTTGTTTTAAATGAAGAAATAATTGGATATGAAAGCCATTTTAAAAATGTGGAAGAAATATTTTATTCCTAACTTAGTGAGTTAAAGCACCAAGTAATGGAATAGTGATAGTTATGTTGCATACATCTGAGTTGAAATTTGTAATATCTAAATGGTATTGAAGAAGTATGCTTATTTCTATAGTGTGCCTTTTAAAGGTGTTAAGACATAAAACACATTTGATTTGGGCATTTACTATAGGGTTAAAATTTGAGGAGTAAGGTACAATAGAGATACATTGTTTCCCTATATTCTCAGGTAAAATATCAAATACAAATATGCCAATCATGCAATCCTTACAATACCGTTAAAGGAAATTCTTTGTTGAGAGATATAAGTCTTGAAGCTTTGAAGGTATCAGAGGTTTTCCTAACAAAATTCCTGATGATATTAGGAAACAAGTACCAAAGTTTACATGGCAGAAATTTGAGTCAACTTCCAAGCATTTAAATGCATTTTTAGATGTGGTAGGTTATTATGAAATAAATCACATGTGAGGATGTTGTCATGAAATTGTTTGCTCATTCATTAAAAGAGGATTCCTGAGACTTGTACTCATATCTACTAGAATGTTCTATAGTTTCATGGAATGATTTTATGATAGTGTTTATAGAACAATTTGGTGAAAGGATTAGTCCCAATGAGATAAGAAGAAGCCTTAGGGAAATCAAAAAAGATGAAGAAGAGTTAGTTCCTTCTTTTAATCTCAAATTCATGAAAGCAGTAAATGATATTCCAGAGTATTTGAGACCTAGTGATGTAGAGTGTTTAATTACATACCTAAGAGATTTTGAAAAAAAAAATGAGTTATTTGATCAGGGATAAGAAGCCTACAACAGTGTAGCAGGAATATTGTATTGCTATGGACATATAAATTACTATTAAATACTCAATGATGAAAGGGTATATGACTGCGAGTGTTTATTCTCCTGGTACACATTATAAAGATGAAATAAATAGGAAAGAAAAGGATGATCGATGTAATGATAATCTTGATATATTATTTTCTTCATTATCACAACATATTGATCTTGAGCAAAGTCAAGATAGTTTTCATAAGTGTTCAGACAATAATGATTAGGAATTGATAATTCAAATATTGTCTAATATGAAGAGGAATAAAGATGAATCACCATACGAATTACTAGCAAGGTTCTTGGATTCTTTGTTAGAAATCCCTAAATGGTTGAGACCTGAGGATCTAGTTTGCATAGACTTAGTCTATGATATCAATGAGCCAGGGCTTAGTACCTTGCCTAAGGAATTAAAGCCTTAGAATTTTGATCAAATAATTTATTGGATCAGAATTACTAAGGAAGAAAAGTATGACTATGAACAAATGGTGAGGTTTCAAAATGGCAAGGGTGCTAACCTTAGTAGCAAAGATCAAGATTTCACTCAAAGGATAAATAGGGCTGTTGTAATGCCCCATGAAGAAGTAATCTTCTATTTTTCCCCAAATCCCAGATAACATCTGAGAAAATCCTCAACAAGAAGCAATTAATTCCATTGCCACACATGTCGAGAAGAAAATATCTTCTAACCACTTACCGGTAAATCTTTCTTTCTTCTTTTTCAAGATTTGCATTTTTGTTAAAAAAAAATTAGAGAATTCAAATTATATTTCAAATTTTAAATTTCTTTTCTTTATTTTATTTATTTATTTAACGAATAAAATACCATTTCCCACATAGAAATTAATTTTAAATTTAAATCTATTCACACAATTAAAGCAATTTTTAATTCAATTAATTTATTTATTTAATTAAATGAATTTAATCTCAATGATTAAATTACATAACCAAACAAACTGATTAATTAATTAAATAAAATGTAAAACTTATTTTTAACATTTAAAATTAATTTAAATAAACAGTAAATTAAAGAATAACAAACTATCATTAATTTGACAAAATTTTCCTTTCAAAACAATTAATCCAATCAGGGAGAAACAAGACCACCAAAGACTCCAAACTAAACTGACAATATACTATGACTAGGTTTAAGGCTAGACTAGGATAAACCATGTTACTACCTCCCAATCAACATTTCCGTTGAGTCTTGACACGCTCAGACCTGAGTAACCAGGTGGAGTCGGTGTCATGTACCTGCAATCCTGCAACCAAATAAATGACATACATATATAGATAATCCATTGTACAAACACACCGTGCATAGAAAATCACAGAAATCACAGGGCACTCGCAAGCGAGTGATGCAACTCCATTCTCCACACCAATACATGTCACATCAAACTGACAAATTAAGTAATAGTTAATCTACCATAAACATATATATATATAGCAATAACATCTGAAGGGAATATCTACGCTATTACAAAGCATGTTAGAAAATAATTATCACCATACAATGTATCATCATATCACAAAATGAATCCACTGTCGCTCAAAAGTCAGCGATCAAAATATCCAAACCAAAGTACCAAAGTATAATAGTGTGAAGACATGCAAACAGTAACCATAAGCAAAATGGAGGGGTACTACATCCTCCCCCCTAGGATCAGGCTTGCTCCTGAAAGCCTGCGAATATATAGGGATAAAGTTCCCTCATGCGTGTCGCATCCTCCTAAGTAGCAGAAACCTCATGGCTAGGATCCCATTGGACCCTCACCTGTTCAACGTCTCGACCCCTGAGACCGAGCGTCTGACGCTGTAGAATAGCCACGGGCTCCAAAGCCAGCTGCCCGTCCTCTACCTGTAACGTATTCCAATCAAGTATATGAGAAATGTCAGGATGATATGGTCTAAGTACAGATACATGTAAAACATCATGAATATGTGAAAAACTGGGTGGTAAGGCGAGTTGATATGCCACATGACCAATCCTCTCTAGGATCTCAAATGGCCCAACGAAATGAGGCGCAAGCTTAGAGCCTTTTCCATAACGAATTGGACTCTTTCACAATCGCACACGAAGAAACACTCTATCACCAACTGCAAACTGTTGGTCTATTCTATGCACATCGGCATACTTGTTTTTCCTATCATGTGCTGCTATCAAATGTTATCTAATACGGTCAACCTGTTGCTCCATCTCACGAAGTATCTCGGGACCAAGTAACACTCTATCCTCAAGTCGATCCCAACTTAATGGAGTTCGACAAGGACGTTCGTATAATGCCTGAAATGGTGGCATGCCTATGGAACTCTGATATCCGTTATTGTAAGAAAATTCTACCAAGTACAGATAATCCTCCCAACGTGATTGTTGGTCCATTACGTACATTCTAAGCATATCCTCTAATATTTGATTAACTCTCTCTATTTGTCCATCTGTTTGAGGATGATACGCTGAACTAAAGTTCAGCTGTGTACCTAGAGCATGTTGTAATGAAGTCCATAAGGTTGAAGTAAATAGGGGATCTCTATCAGATATAATCCTACGAGGAATCCCATGCAATCTAACTATGTCCTCCATAAATATCCTAGCTACGTATGAAGCATTATAAGATGATCTTACTAGCGAAAAATGAGCTACCTTAGTCAATCTATCAACAGTTACCATAATGGCATCATGTCGACGTGATGACGTAGGTAATCCAACAATAAAATCTATAGATATAATATCCCATTTCCATTCAGGAATGAGATGTGGCTGTAATAATCCAGTGGGATGTTGATGCTCAGCTTTGACTCACTGGCACTCAAGACATCTCGATACATAGTCAACAATATCACGTTTCATACCAGGCCAGAAATACAATTGCCGAAGATCCGCATTCATTTTCTTAGCACCTGGATGAGCTGAGTACGGAGCTCGATGTGCTTCAGGCATAATTAATGTATGAAGACCCTCAAAATGTGGTACATAGATATGACCTAAATGTCGTAATATACCATCTGGTTCAAGGATATACCCTGCAAATCAGCCTTCTAAAGGTCTACTAGATTCAATCTCCAACTTTACTTCCTGATACAATCTATCAGTAGGAAATGCTGCTAATATTTGACCTCTCAAATCTACTTCAAGAGTAGTAGCAGAGATCTCATGTCGACGACGACTAAGAGCGTCAGCCACTATGTTCTCTTTTCCTTGAACATATTTCACTTCAAAATCATATTCACACAAGAACTCCATCCACCGTCTCTATCTAGCATTCAAGTTAGGTTGCGTAAAAATGTATTGTAGACTATGGTGATCAATGTGAAGTTAAAAACGGTGACCAATAAGAAATGCATCCATCAAACTAATGCATGCACAACTGCAGCAAGTTCTAAATCATGAGTGGGATAGTTTAATTCGTGATCCTTGAGTTTGCGAGACTCATAAGCAGGCACACGCCCATCTTGCATCAGAACTACTCCCAAACCCTCTAAGGATGTATCCGTGCAAACTACAAAATCCTTAGTAGGATCAGGAACAATCAATATAGGCGCATTAGTCAACTTTTCTTTAAGTGTCTAAAAAGCCAACTAACACTGCTCTATCCAAACAAACTTCTTCCCTTTTCTTTGAAGAGAAGTAATAGGATGACCAATTCTAGAAAATCCCTGAACAAAACATCTATAGTAACCAGCTAGACCCATAAAACTACGAACTTCACCTACATTAGTAGGCGCAGGCCAATCTACAATAGCTTGAATCTTTGAAGGATCCACAACAATACCTTTTCCAGAAATCACATGTACAAGGTATTTTACTTCAGTTTGAAAGAAGTCACACTTCTTCAAGTTCGCATACAACTGATTCTCCCTTAAACATTGCAATACCTTTCTCAAGTGCTCTTCATGCTCCTTCATGTTTCTCAAATAGATCAAAATATCATCGAGAAATACAAGGACAAAGCGATCAAGGTATGTACGAAAAACACCATTCATTAAACTCATAAATATTGATGGTGCGTTTGTTAACCCAAATGATACCACTATGAATTCGTAGTGCCCATAATGAGTTCAAAATACAGTTTTATGAATGTCTGCTTTAGCAATTCACAATTGATGGTAACTAGATTTCAAATCGATTTTAGAGAACACATTAGCTCCCTTGATCTGATAAAAAAGATCATCGATTCTAGGCAAAGGATAGCGATTCTTAATCATAACCTTGTTCAATTGACGATAGTCAATGCATAGTCTAAGTGACCCATCCTTCTTCTTTAAGAAGATGACAGGTGCTCCCCAAGGAGAAACACTAGGATGAATAAAACCCTTTTCTAATAGTTCCCCTAACTGAATATGAAGTTCCCATAACTACTGAGTAGTCATCCTATATGGAGCTCTAGATATAGGCTTTGCTCCTGGAACTAGGTCTACTCTAAAATCAATATCCCTCTTCGGTGGCATTCTAGGTATATCATCAGGAAACACATCAGCAAAATCCCTAAGAATAGGATGATCATCAAGAGTTATCTCTCGACTCTCACCTTCTTCTAAATCAGTAACTATTGTTGCAAACAGTTGACAACCCTGACGAAGACATCTCTTTAATTGCATAGAAGATATCATCCGCAAAGAGAAAGGTCTTTGAACACCTATGATTTCCACTTTCGCACCTAAATCATTAATGCAATTAACTGTCTTAAGTTGATAATCAATCATAGCATGTTGAGATGCTAAACAATCCATACCTAAAACTATGTCATACGATCCTAAAGGTGTAACATGTAGATCCACTAAGGTAATTAATGTACCAATTTTAAGTTCACAATTATGTACAAGGTTCTCTACTGCTACTTTCACACTAGAGGCAAATTCTACCTACCACTTACCACCTTGCTTTACTGCCACAAGACCACATCGTTCAACGATGGTAGGTGAAATAAAGGAGTCAGTAGCTCCGAAATCAAAAAGAATGGAAACACTAACACCATGTAACTTACCTGAAGTCTCGACCATTGTGTTCTGGTGATCGGCTTGGCAGTCATTAACCACAGCATAAACTGTATGTGATTGTCCTGCATCACCCACTGTAGGCTCAGACGCTGTAGGTGGAGGCACAAAACTAGAAGAACCTCTCATTGGACACTGCCTAGCAATGTGTCCCCGTTGACCACACGAGTAACAACCAGTGTCTCTACCGAATCCTCTGCCACCCGAAGGTGCATTGGATTGCTGGAAACTACCTCTACTGACAGTAGACTACGCACTATGAGCAAGCTAATCCTATCTATTGCACTTGTTGCGCCACCAGTTGCGGTTCTTTCCTGACTGGAGGCTATTACCTTGCTATGGTTGTGGATTATTATTCTTTTGAGGTGTACGCTGCTGCTGCTACTGCCCACCCTTAGAGGGTGTCTATTGGTTCCTAGAGGAACCCCCTTTCTGCACCTGCCCACCCCATGGACTAAAACCTGCTGCAGGAGCACTGCCTATCTATACTCCTATGTGACCACCTAACGCCATAACAAGATTCTCTTCCACTATGCAAGCCTTCTCCACAACAACTTCCATAGTCTTTGGCTCAAAGACTCTGACTCCACCACTAATGCGGGCGTTTAAGCCCCTGATAAAGTGTTGAACCAACATAGATTCATCATCACCAACACCTGCATACTGCTTGAGTTCATAAAATCTACATTCATATTACTCAATAGATAGAGCCAACTGACGTAAATCATGAAACTCGTCAGCCCGTCGTTGCCTCTAGTGTTTCGATAGGAACCGTGCTCTAAACCTCTCCAGGAACATCTCCTAAGACACTGACCCAATATCTAAGTGGAGCTTCTGCTCCTCCAAGCGCCACCAAGTAGAGGTGAATCCTCTCAGATGCATGATAGTGCATCTCGCTCGGGTATTGCTACCGTATGGGTGCATAGTGAAACATCTACCCAAATCCAATAGCCAGGTCTCTACCTCTAAACCACCTCCTATACCATCAAAAGTAGGAGGGTGTGCCCTCAATAAATCCTGCATGTGTACTGCAGTAATAGCATCCTAATGCACTATATCATCTACTCTCCTTGGAGATCTATCATGCTCTCTAACTACTTCCTAATCAACTCCTTGTCTAGGTCCAAGTCGAGCTAGGACCTCCCCTAATAAAGGGCGTAACTGTGAACCCTCTACTTTTGACTGTTCAAGAATTTGTCCCTCATTCCTCTGATCCAACTACTCTGCCTAATCACTTTGATAAGGGCTTAGAGGGGGAGTAACCTGAGGGATTGGCCCTCAACCTCCACCTCGACCTCTACCACGACCTCTACAACATCGCCTAGGCATGATCCTACACATAAACAATAATGAGTCTCAAATACTAATCAACCAAGGCTAACAGATAGCGACACTACGTACTAGGTCAACCTAATGGGCTCGCGATTACCCAGAGTGTCTAGTGTTAGAACCTTGGCTCTAATACCAATCTGTAATGTTCCGTGAAGAAGTAATCTTCTATTTTTCCCCAAATCCCAGATAACATCCGAGAAAATCCTCAACAAGAAGCAATTAATTCCACTGCCACACATGTCGAGAAGAAAATATCTTCTAACCACTTACCGGTAAATCTTTCTTTCTTCTTTTTCAAGATTTGCATGCTTCTTAAAAAAAAATTAAAGAATTCAAATTTCAAATTTCAAATTTCAAATTTCTTTTTTTTATTTTATTTATTTATTTAATGAATAAAATACCATTTCCCACATAGCAATTAATTTTAAATTTAAATCTATTCACACAATTAAAGCAATTTTTAATTCAATTAATTAATTTATTTAATTAAATGAATTTAATCTCAATGATTAAATTACTTAACCAAACAAACTAATTAATTAATTAAATAAAATGTAAAACTTTTTTTTAACATTTAAAATTAATTTAAATAAACAGTAAATTAAAGAATAACAAACTATCATTAATTTGACAAAATTTTCCTTTCAAAACAACTAATCCAACCAGGGGCAAACAAGACCACCAAAGACTCCAAACTAAACTGACGATATACTGTGACTGGGTTTAAGACTAGACTAGGATAAACCATGTTACTACCTCCCAATCAAAATTTTCGTTGAGTCTTGACACACTCAGACCTGAGTAACCAGGTGGAGTCAGTGTCATGTACCTGCAATCCTGCAACCAAATAAATAACATACATATATATAATCCATTGTACAAACACACCGTGCGGAGAAAATCATGGAAATCACTGGGCACTCGCAAGCGAGTGATGCAACTCCATTCTCCACACCAATACACATCACATCAAACTAACAAATTAAGTAACAGTTAATCTACCATAAACATATATAAATAGCAATAACATTTGAAGGGAATATCTACACTATTAGAAAGCATGTTAAAAAATAATTATCACCATACAATGTATCATCATATCACAAAATGAATCCACTGTCACTCAAAAGTTAGCGATCAAAATATCCAAACCAAAGTACCAAAGTCTAACAGTGTGAAAACATGCAAACAGTAATCATAAGCAAAATGGAGGGGTACTACAAATGTATTCTAAGGGTAAATGTATGCATAACAATAAAAATGATGATATTTTCATATTTTTAGATACTATTGGTGTATTATTTGAGGCTGACAATGAGGGTAATGAAGGTGAAAATTTAATTACTCTCATAAGGAATACAAATTTCTGCATGAGGAAAGCTTGGAATCACCTTTATTGGTCCAAGAATTTAACTATGTCAATACTCATGAATTTTTTCCTTTACCAGTAGATGGACATATTGAAAATAATAGACTCTTGTAGAGTACTCTAACTATTCCAGAATCATAACATCCTGATGATCTAATTGGTTTTAAATCTGAAGACAAGAATGTTTATCTTTAGACTCTAGAACCTAATTTTAATGATGAGATGGGTATAGGCAGTCAACAAGTTTGAGTTTCTGAATGTTTACATGAAGTAGAAATAGGATGTTTAGATCTTGATACAAATATAGAAATGGTGGTTTTTGACCAATATTATGTTGAAGAAGGAAATGAAAAAATTTATTTAGAGGGACAAAATTTATGTCATCATGAATCAATAGAAATATCATCTAAAAACATAGTTCAAAATCCCACTTCTGATTATATCAATTCTCAATTAGTTCATCCATCTTTTGAAAAAAAAAAATTCTTGTTGAAAGACGATGACTAGGAAGAAGAATCAAATTATGATATTGGTCCTGAAATAGAAATTATTTCTGATATCTGGAATGATATAAATAATTCCTTTTATAAGAAAGAGTGAAAGTTCTCCAGATTATGAGAAATTGATCTTTCAAGAAAATGAAGTATTAGGCATCAATATTGATTTATATTGTTCTAAGACATATGAATACCAACTTGAAAAGGAGCCTATGTATTAGTGTCTTTTATTTACTACACAAGATGGGTATGATGTTGATCCAAATGAATCTGATATCAATCAATTGGACTATGAATGTTTCACTTTTCCAAACCAATTAAGTGATCATTCGATGAAAAATAATGATAAGTTTGAATTAGGTGGAGTGCTACACTAATCATATATTCTAGTTAACACCTGAATTCAACACACATATGGAAATAAATGAGAGAGATCAATGCAAGATTAGGTACAATTATCTAATGGTTGAACACAATAGTTGTAGCATGATCAACTGGTGGATTCTTCATGGTAATATTTTTAGCTTGGGCATGGTGCAAACTCTGGGAAACAAGGTTTTTGATAGAGGTAAACACTAATTTTAAAATTGCTCTGGCCCTGTATCTTATATAAATACTATACATATACTGTTTAGTTTTGGTTCTCTTGATTTTTCCTTGGTTTTTGTTTTCTATTCTTGGTCTACTTCACCTGAGATTCTAGATTCTTGCTTTTTTCACTAAGGAACATATGTCCCCAACTAGAACCACTAAAGGAACCTACAAATTTTTTATGTTCCATCTTAAGTCCTTGTTTCATCTTGTAGGGCTTATATCTTAGGGCTTAGAATTTTTCTTGTATCACTATTGAATGGTTATTGTATTGACTTGGAGTCCTTTCTTATGAAATCCTTAGTTTTGAGTACTTGAAAAATAGTCTATTTTATTGTTGACTTATTTTTGCCCACTTTTGGTTACTTTAAAAACATCTTATGTCATTCACTGTTGTCGAGTAACTAGTCCCACATTCCTAGGTCTGAGTGTCTCAATTTTTTATAAGGTTAAGTGAAGAGCCTTTTTGGCCTTTACATCCTTTGCATTTTATGACTTAGGAGTATTTGATCCCTTTCTATCGTATCATCCTAGAGGGTCCCCTTATTAGAACAACTTATGAGGATATGTCTAAAATTTTTCACTTAAGTCTCGACTGCCATGTTTCTTACCACTCATCATTGATTACTTTAGAAGTGTATGTCCCAAATTGGCAACAATTGATGAACACTATTTCTTTGTTATCGCTCATTGCGAATAGCTATTGGAGCTCTTGATATCAATGTGCGATGAGTGATGTTCCATGTATTATTGAGGGATCACCTATTGCTAATGGATTTTTAGCCTTGAGTATTGTAATAGTGATAAGCAATGTCCTTCAGCCTGATGTTCTTATTTTCATTGCTCATTATAGATGATCATGAAATGGTAAGTTTCAATTGGCAATGAGTGATATGATGGATTTCCCTCACATCACCTAGCATGGATATTTTTTAAGTGCTAATTTCTATATTAGTGATACACAATACACAATATCATTATGAAGATCTCTCATTGAGAACAAGGAGTGGTCAAGCATACTTTGATGCTCATGACTCTGAATAGGGTCTTCTCCTTGTTTTTGTTTTTTATGGAACCATGGTCTTTGCATAGGATGTATTTGTTTCAATATGTCCATGGTTGGTTTATCACTCTTCCATGCTGATGTGGAGGCCTTCCAACTAATATGATATAAAATATTTTCTATTCAACATGGATGTGGTGACAATGAGTGATATCCTACACATGTGTTTTGTCCTTTTTCCTCCCCTATTCTCAAATGATTGCATGAAACTTCCTTGGGAGTGAAATGTAATTGTAACTCAGTTAGATGCTTGTTTCTCCCTTGTTTATAAAGGGGATTTCATGTTTGAAGTTACAGAGTTCAAAATAATTGAGTCTGAAAGTGGTCTAGGTGAAAGCTACGCTCAAGGAGGAAATATAATGTAAATAGATAAATTAGTGAATATATCAGAAGCCATTCTAGGGAAAAATTTATACTATATGAAGATCTTAAATATAGTTTTACAATGTAATATTAGTAATGAAAGAGAATATTAGTTCTAAAATACTGCTCTACTATATATTTTATTCCAAATTATGAATGAAATTGTTAATTATAATTTCATTTGTCTTTTGTCATTTACATTGAATGAATGGGTTTTTTTGTGCTTCAATTCAATGAGTTGATTAAATGGTAAATGAGACCATTAGTTTGTGGGAAAGGGATATAGGATTTGCTAAGGAAGCAATATTTTAAAAACATAGAGAGTTAGATGCTACAAAGTGGCATGCTAATAGTCCATAGAGTTCTGATGTTCAATTATAATCGTATTACTGATTGATTGCAAGCTATGACTTCATTGTTCCCTTAGATAGGGAACTGGTAAATATATTAGTTTATGTCCTGGTTGACTGAGCTAGTAATGAATTTGACTGAAGATTTAAAATGGAAACGAATTCTTAACATACTTTAAATTACACTACACTAACCTTCAAGTATCAGCGTATTCCCTGAAACAAATAACAATTTCATAAGAGGTCAGCCAAGCCTTAGATGATGTTGGTTTCTTAAGGAATACATATGTGTGAGGAAATGCTCTTGATCAAGTTGAGATATTATGACCATAAATAAGATTACCCTCCTGGGTCTCACAGATCCTGAAGAGAAGAAGTGAAGTTTTAAATGCTTCACTTAAATGTTGGCCAATCCTTAGCCTTGTTGATAATTGAGTTCTAACAGAATCATAGGAAAGGACTGAAATTAAGTTTGGTTCTACAAAATAACCAAAATTACCCTTATTTGATTTGATAGGAATAGGCTATTTTTCCTTATTATTATTTCTAATAAAGTGTTTAAGGTGTTGCAGTCTTACAATAGAGTTGTGATTGAGATACTTGTTTTTGATTCTATGAATAGAATTTCTCTTGTCATTCTCTAGATTTTGATTTTTGCTAGCATTGGTAGTTTGATATTGTGTATTGTTTATAATGAGTTTTTTAAGTTTATTTAACCTAACTGGTTGTTGAGTATTTGGATTCTATGGCTGAATTCTTAGAAGTGGTTCAAAATGTCCACTTTGAGGGGTTACATCATGGAATAGAATGGAATATTTTGGTAAACTAGGTACATTGTTAAAGTGCAAGTACGTTCTCCCTGATGTTGTTGACCAAATAGATATTTGTATATTCAGCCATTTAGATAGCTACTAAATACAAAATACGTCTCCCCATAAGTTGCTTTCGTTGTTTGCGACTCTTGGTTTTGTGGAAAGGCACATCCTACATAGATATGTGTCATGTTCATGCACTTTGTGTAGTATATAGAGACTTTCAGGGTCTAGTGCAAGGTCATATTCATCTTATTGCATGTTTATCTTATTTTGCTAAAGATGTCAAAAAGTAATCTATTGTTCCTCTCTATAAATCAACTGATTTATACTAATTGTTTAATAGTGTTTCTAATAAATCAAACAAGCAATCTCCAATGTTGTACTTAAATGTACCTACTCTACATAGTCTGTTTTCTTTTAGTACATTGTCTATATTGTAGACTTGTGAGCACTTTGCATATTGATACCCATCGATGTCTATTGTTTCCATACTTTGATATCATGTTTCTATTTAGAATGCATATAGCATTAGGTTGTTTAAAATGCTAATAGGCCTTAATATGCATATATGTTGAACCTTACGTACTATTCACATAAATCGAGGGCAATAAAGTTGATCTTTTGTATAAACATTAATTTTCTTACTACAAACAAAAAAGTAATAGTGATCTAAGAATCTGACCTTGTATTTTCTTGTTTAACAATTGACTATATTTGCAACAATGTATATTTTTGTCTCACGCTCAAAACATAACCAACGGATCCTATTAGAGGGGCATATGAGACAAATGAGCATAGTCGATGACATTCTATATGCAATTCATAAACATAAAGAAATCAATATTTAATGAATTATGTAACTAATAAGAACTTTATTGTAAGAGTCAACAACGTATTTAATAACAGATAACAAAGTCTTCGTAAGTTTTAACAATTGATTTTCATAATCAAATAAAATAGTTTAATCAATTATGAACTAAATCTTTCATGTATGAATTCTATCATTGATTTCTTTTTCTATTGCGTAAGGTAGGTGTGCTACTCGTCTTTGTGTAAGAAAATGAATGAAATATTAATCTAATTACATCATTGAAAATTACGAACAAAAACAATAAGTTGAGCCTAGTGGTATGCATCAATCTCAATACCTTGTAATTTGTTAATGGTGAACAGGTTTATACAAGAATGCTTTTCCATGTCTTGGTCGACAAAGTGCATAAATAGTAATAATGGGAAGAGTGTTACATGTGAATGTGTGAGAATATAGAGTGGACACAAATTTTTCCTTTGATTAATGCACAAGAATATGATCTACAAATTTTGTAAAGAATATTGAGGAGGACAAAAATGTTCTATTGTTTTCAAGATAGAGAACATTTGTGGAAGAAATATTGCTTTAGGAAAAATGTGAACAGTTTATTAATCCAATAACTAATTAGAAAATGGAAAAAATTAATGTCATATTGTAATGGTTTCATTTGCAACTAAAATACAATAAAGAATTTATCTCTTTCTCTATTGGTTGGAGTACGCCTTTTTTTCATTTGTGTTCAAGTAAATTGGCATATTAGGAAGGCAGTATTATTGATGTAGGCATTACATGTTTAATGCATTATGTGTTTTCCATAAACATCAACCAACATAGAAACAGATAAAATTTGCAAATAAATAGGCCAACACAATATTTTTTCCTAAACATTGAGGCATTAAATACACTTTTTGCAAGCTTTGTTGATAGGATGATAGCCACTGGAGCATTGATTAGATATTCAATGCATTGAATGATTGCACAATTTAAATCATGCTACTCAATGTATTTAGTTTTAATGCTTATTGATATAGCTAGAAAAAACTATGCTATTTGGGAAAATCGATCAAAGAAAACTATATAGCTTTTGCATGATTAGAGGGCATGAAAAACTTATAAAACATGGAATAGGGCAATGTAGAGCTAAAAATGTACAATTTTCTAAACACACAATAAACACATGAAAATTACCACAAATAAAACTGATTGGTGTGCGTTTAATAGACTATTGTTTCTGAATCGCTAGTCATACTATTTAATGCATTTAAAAACATGTATCGACTTCTTCAGTATGTACCACTCGATTGGAAAAAGTGAGACAATTTGCATTCAATGATTAAATATTTGTAAAATATATAATGTTCTCCTATTTTCATAATTTACTTTAACAAAAATCAATAATAGACCTATTCAAACCAATAGAAAAAATATAAGTTATTTATTATCTCTGAATTGCAATTGAGACTACTGCAATAGCAATCTACTCTTTAGCTTTGCTAGTGACTAGCTTGTCTATGTGTTTGAGATACTTGATAACTAGTAATATTGCCTCTTGTTACAAAAGCTAACAAGGAAAGTGGGTACAATAAATGACACATGCTTTGAGCAAGGTCTTGTTGACTATATAGGTGTTCAATGCATTAATTATGTGTTTATTGCTTGGGTGGCCAGTAGCCTATCAACAAAGCATGAAATTTTTTTATTTAATGTTTGAATCTTTGGAGAAATTTATGACATTGGTCCATTTTTTTGCAAATTTTATCATTGTTTTTGTGGTTCATGTTTCATTATTGCAATTGTTAGTTTCAGTCGATAGGCAACCTTACATTTTCATTTTTTGAATTTTCTTTTGAAATAGTTGCTTATTGCTCTTAAACTTCTCATGTCAACCCAAATGTATTGTTTAAAGTATTCTCATATTTTTTCCATAGTTGGTTGGAGGAGGTCTATTATTCATTTTTCATTTAGATAAATTAGAAAAATAAGGGTACATTATATATTATGGAAAATATTTAATCATGAACCATTGAATACATGTTTAATCCATTCAATTCAAATTATTTGAGATGTGTTTTAGAGGTTGTGATTATGCAAGCATTAAACACAAAGTTAATTCATGAAATCTTAGGCGAAAATTACCTTTAATTTGTGCTAATTCTTGTTTGTTCATTATTTGTTGAAACACTTTATTCTAGGAATAGTAGACTGTTGGTAAGCAGCTTGTGCATTTTTTTACGATACTTCAAGCGATTAACCAATAGTGTACTTTTGCACAAGAACAAACATGCAAAAGCACAAAAAAGAGCTTAAAACCCTATGAACTTTTGAAAAAACAATAGAAAAATGATAATAAGAAGAAACAAAACCCAACACTCGTACGAGATTTCATGAATTAACTATGCATTCTCTACATACGCACTGACTAGCCCTCCAACATATCTAACACCCACGGTCCAAAAGAACTTGTTCAAACCGTCCAGTTTTCCCTCTAACACTTCTAGCTATCAAGTATCCAAAAGAAATAGATGAGCCACTTAGTAGTTTCACATTGTTCGTACAAATCATGCCTTATCTAAGCATTGTACAGAATGACAAATTTCAAAGACAACAACCCATAACCCAAAAAACACAAGCTTTTCAACAAACAAAAAATAAACAATAAGCAAAAACCAACACATGTCTCATACTCCATGAATTAACTATGCATTGTTTGATTTTGTTCGTGCTAGCTATTCAACACATATCATGAACTTTGCATTTAGTGTATTAAACATGCATTCTCTATTTTAGTACTCACTAGCTCCCTGCAAAAACTCGCACAATATATATCCCCCGATTAAATATTTTCCACAATATATAATTTTTTCCTATCTTCCTAATTTGCTTAAATGAAAATGAAAAATCGACCTACTCAAACTAATAGAAAAAGAGATAAACCATAATTTTCAAGTACGTTGGTTTTTGTTACAAAGGCCAAGGAAAAAAATGGGTACAGTACATGGCATATGCTATGTAACCCATGAACATGCAGTAGTTGAATCCAAGGAGTAGCTGAGTATTGTCAAAAACAACAATTATCAGAGGAATACATGAATGCTATAAGCAAAGTCTTGTCTATTGTGGAGGAATTCAATGCATTCTCTATGTATTCATTACCTCATTAGCTATGAGCTTAGTAGCAAGACTTGGAAAATTTTCATTTAATTTCCACATATTTACAAAAAAAGTATTGCATTGCTCTTCTTTTTTCTTTTTTCATATTTTAACATGTGATTCTCTACTTCATGTTTATGAATGACATAGTATCTTACACAATTTGTATTCAAAAGACTAGTGTTTCTAATGTGTGATCCATACAATGTAGTGCATTAAACATGCATTACCTATTTCAACATCTACTATCTTGTTGTTGAAGATTGCACAAATTGAATTTTCACCTTAACTATTTGCAAAATATATAATTTGTTTCTATTATTACAATTTTCTTTGACAAAAATGAATATTAGGCCTAGTGCAAGCAATAAAGAAGTAGAATAATTGTCCATTATCCCTCAATTGCAAATGAGACCATTGCAATTGTAACCTACTTGTTGGCTCTAGCAATGCATAATATAGCAACCCATTCATGTCATTTGTTATCTACAATACCTATTTGTATAATTAGGCCTTATAGAAGCAAATGAAATTTCTAGTCACACAAAAATGGAAGCACTGGAATCAAGAAAAGTATAGTCACCTAAATAGATTTCTACAATGAATACAATTGTAATGAGTTACTATTGGAATTGTTTAATTGACTTTTCAAATAGTTTCTTGTTCAATGAAATTGTATTGTTTAAAATATTTTGAGAGTGGCTTACTGGCTATCCATGCAATGAATTCAGAGTTAATGCATTGTATTCTTGTACAAGGAAAAATACCTTGCTCAAAGATCTAAAGAAATATTTATTTATCTAGTAACAATAAGCTAGAAGAAATTGGGATTGGTGCCTATCACTAATGCTAGCATATCATGTTTCTTAACATGTTTGTTCATGTTGTTTGTATGCTTAAAAAGTTTAATGCATTTCCCATGTTATTTCAATTTAATAGACTATTGTTTATGATCTATCTGCCTACCATTCAATGCATTTAACATGCATTGATTGCTTCAGTATCTATTATGGTTCTATCAAAGGTGGCACGATTTGTGTTTAGCAGTGAAATATTTGCAAAATATATAGTGTCCTTTTATTTTGGTAATTTAGTTTAACAAAATGAATAATAGGCCTACTCCAGCCAATAAAATAATTGTAAAAAATGACAATCAAGACACGAAAAATTAAATTTTTTGACCAAGGTATTGTTGACTATCCATACATTGAATGCATTACCTATTTATTTATTACTTGACTAGATCTCTACCTATTAGCAAAGCTTGTAAAATTTGTATTTAATGTCTAAATGTTTGTGAAAATTTATCTCTCACAATTTGCATTTAAAACACTATTGTTTTTTATCCAATAGTTATACCATTTAGTGCATTAAACATGCATTGACTGGTTCAGTGGCTACTGCCCTCTTGCAAAAGTTGGCACAATTTGTATGCATTGATTGAATATTTTCCAAAAATATAAAGCCCTTCTAATACCTTGATTTACTTTCACAAAAATCAATAATAGGCCTACTCCAATGAATAGGAAAAAGAAATAAATTGTTTATTATCTCTTAATTTCAAATGAAGCCATTGCAATAGAAAATTGTTGTTTGGTTTTAACTACTTCATCTCATATGTCATATATAGTATCCATGTGTACAATTAGGCTTAATAACAATGAACAATGCCTATAGTTATAACAAAACAGAAGTATTGACACCATGACAAGGGCTGTCACTCAAGTCACTTTGTAGAATGAATATAGTTGCAACAAGATACTATTGCAATTGTTGAATTCACTTCTCAGATAGTTACTTGTTGATTCAAAATATATTCTTTAAAATGTTTCTTAGATGCATAAAGCTTCCATTTTTTTTAATAGCTTGTTAGAAAGCATATGTTTCATGTTTACGAATAACATATTGTATGTATGATAACAATAAAGATGACACAATATGCATTCAATTCTTAATTTTTTCATTTACAATTGTAATAATTGCTTGCCCAATCAAATTTAATTGTCTTGCACTATCCATACTATATATTTTTGTTTAAGTAATTTAGGAGAATATGATACTATATATTTTGGAAAACATTTAATCATTGAATGCAAATTACATAAGATTTTCCAGTGTGCTAGTTGGCACTACAATAGTAAATGCATGATTAATGCAGTAGATCTATTATTGATATTCATTTAAGAAAAATTGGAAAGTAGCAAGACACCATAAATTGTGGAAAAAAATATTTAACAAATGAATTGCATATCCCATGATTTCAACTATGCACATTTTTATTGCAAAAGTAACATTCTTTAGAGAAAAAAATAGTTTCATATTTATGAATTACATGGCATGTCATATACTATGCCCATTTTTTTCTTTGGAAATTTAGATTCTTGAACTAGAATTCTCCTTTATTATTCACAACTCTTCCAATTCATAATTGTCACACACATTGGAAGAATTAAATTTCATTGCAAACAAAGTAGAAGTATGATACAAGAATCTGACCTTGTAGACTGTTATTGAAGAACCAAGTCTAATAGCAACAATATGGATCTTTGTCCTACACTTCAGTTCCAATTGATGGTTCCTGTGATAGGTACTATTTATAGAGATGAGCACACTCCATGACATAGAACATGCTATTCATTAACATGTAACATAGAAGCACATAGTAAATTTTTCCAAATATTAAAGAATTAAATCCAAACTATATGAGCTTCGCCGCTAAAAATGAGCTTAGTGCAGTTTAATTTACTCATTTGAATTTGTAATATTTACTTGGCTAATCTAGTTTTATTGTTTTGCAGTAAGTCTATTAATAATTATAGTCTTAAAAAACTAGTAAAATATGGAAACATTGTGTACTTGCGGTTCATGTACATATTTTTAATGTTTGAAAACCATGATTTATCTCTTTTGCTATTGGTTGTAGCATATATACTATTTAATTTTTATTAACTAAATTAGGAAAGAAAAACATTATATATGTTGACAAATGTTTAATCACTAATGCAAAGTGCATAAAATTTTTCAATGGACTCCTTGGCACTATAGCAATTAATGCATCATTAGTACACTAGGTCTATTATTAATTTTCATTTAAAAAAATTAGGACACTAGGAACACATCATAGCTTTTCACAAAAAAATAACCAATGGAATCCATATCCCATGATTACATAACATGTCACTAAGTATGCTCATTTGTCTATTTTGAAAGTCAGATTCTTGAACAAGCGTTCTCCTTTATTGTTCACAACTCTTCATATACATAATACTTAGATGAATTGCAAGATTTAAATTTCATTGTAAAGAGAGTGGGAGAATGATACAAGAATTTGACCTTAGAGCTTGTTGTTCAAGAACCAAGTCCAATCACAACAATATGAATTTTTGGTCCCTAGTTCAATTGCAACCAATGGTCCTTGTTACAACTACAATTTAGACAAATAAGAATAGTCCACGAGATATAACATGTTATCCATAAATATGAAATAGAAAAGAACACAATAATTTTTTCCAAATATATAAGAATTAAATTAAATTTGTATGAGCTTTCACACACAAAATGAGGTCAATGCAATTGATAATAACACTTCCAAAAGAATCAAATTCTATAATATAGACACTCATGGTTTTATTTCTATAGACAATACTTTAGTTCTTAATTTTCCCATTTGCATTTGTAATATTTACTTGGCCAATCTTTTTTTTTTTAAGTGCAGGTCTACTATTCATTTTTGCTTACGAAAATTAGAAAAACATGTGAACATTATATAGTTGGAAGTGATGAAGATATTTTTTGGAGCACTCATGTTGAAGTAGATGTATATGCTACATGTTATGCACATAATCATCATGTGAAAAATCAAAGACACATGCATCAAAACACTCTTTCCCTCTAGTGCATGTAGTCAGAAATGCTATAAAATTCATGGAAAACACCATGAATTGTAATTCCTTGAAAAATTATATGAATGTTAAAGTCATGACAAATGCCAAAAAATTTATAGCATTTCCCTGCATTCTCTATAGACCAAAATAGCTCCTCTATTTATTCTTCCTCGCAATCTTAGATGGAATACGTGTTTCACAAACATTTAACCAATGAACTGAATATCCCATGATTATAATTATACATTTATGTTTGCAAAAGCAACATGCTCATCAGACAAAAATATTTTCATGTTTATGAATTACATGGCATGTCATTTATTTTTCTCATTTGTCTATCTAGAAAGCCAGATTCTCGAGAGAATTAAATTTCATTGCAAAGAAAGGGAGAGAATGATACAAGAATCTAACCTTGTAGCTTGTTGTTCAAGAAACAAGTCTATTTGTAGACATATAAATCTTTTTCACCCGCTTTGGTTACGACTAATGGTCCCTGTTACAACTACAAAATAGATAAATGAGTATAGTCCATGACATAGAATATGCTATCCATAAACATGAAACACAAAAGAACACACTAAATTTTGGAAAATATTTTAAAATTAAATCCAATATGTATGAGCTTTGTCACACAAAATGCAGTTAATGCAATTGATACATAACACTTGCAAATGAATCAAATTCTATAATCTAGACACTTCTAGTTTTATTTCCATTAAATGCAAAATGTCGAAGATGTATTTGAGAGCTGGAAAGTATGCAAGTAGCAAATGCATATTTAATTCTTGTTTGTTTATTGCTTGTTCAAAATCTTTTATGTTCTTATCTCTCTGTGTTATCTATTCATTTGTGAAACTTTTTAACGAGAATCATTTCTTGTTGTTACAAGGGCTAAGGAAAAAAATGTGTGCATTCCATGACATATGACATGCTACTCATATACAACCCTTTCCAATGAATCAAATTCCATAAACTAAACATTTCTATAATCAATTTTTATAATCAAATTCTATAATCTGAACATTGCATCAAAGGCTTCACTATAGTACGAGTGATAGGGACCAATCCCAATATCCCATTGTCTATTGTTTCTAGATAAAGCAATACTCTTTTAGATCTTTGAGCTAGGTATTCTTCCTTGTACAAGCATACATTGCATTTACTCTAAACTCATTCCTTGGATAGACATTACCCTACTAGCAAAGTATTTTAAACAATACAATTTCATTGGACAAGCAACTCTTTCAAAAGTGAATTGAACAATTGCAATAGTAACTTGTTTCAACTATATTAATTATACAAAGTCACTTAGGTAGCTACCCTTTTCCTTAGATCAATATGATGTGAAGGCATACACAAGCATTCTCATTTAGGAATGGTTCCTTTGATTAAGACCAACCTATATCACATTTGTCAACAAACATTCTAGTCTTGTTATCTCGCTCATATTGGATGCACTTATTAAATATTTGACACAATATATAATTTATTCCTATTGTCCTAGTTAACTTAAATGAAAAATGAATAATAGGCCTACTCCAACCAATAGAAGAAGAGATAAATTATAATTTTCAAACACATAAAATATGTCCTTCAATCCCAACTATAGGAAAAAGACCAAATTATTTTAAATAGTTCAATTTCATTGATCAAGCAACTATTTCAATAGAAAATTCAATAAATGTAATAGTAAACATGCCCTCTGCATTCACTATGTTTTTTCATAAAGTGGATGCTATTGCTTACTGATTTATCCACATAAACTAAGTAACTAGTGAAGCAACTCAAAGAAAACTCAATTAAGTATCAACTTAATCTTTCATGTCTCAAATATTTCATCTATATCTCTCTCTCTCTCTATTGCATACATTGGGTCTTCCATTCCTCTTTGTATAAGAAAATAAGTGAAATAGAAACACATTATAAAATTTGTCAAATAAATTTCATTGACCAACTAAGTATGACAAATTGAAATGCAATATGTGCAATAATAACTTTCCCTATAAAAACATGCATGTTTTATATTGCTAATATATTGCATACTAAAACGTTGCAATACTATAATTCAATCCATTTAAATTGAAACAAAAGAAAATAAAGTATTGTATAGCATATAAGGGGAAAAGATGTCAACTACAAAAAAAAATAGCAAAAATTTTTATGTCATAGAACATGAGATATAGTGATATAGACAAAAGAGCTAGCAATAAAAGCATAACAAAAAAGAGAAGA